>APFE030099324.1:285907-324353 GCA_000404065.3 Pinus taeda | reverse complement strand
TTCCTTAATTGTAGCACAACTTACTATTTTTAGCAGTTTTTCGGGTCCTGAACTTCCGGAGCCGTTTTGAGGCCCTAAACGACGTTTTTTGGGGAATCCGGGGGAAACATGGGTCCATGGTATGGACAGATGTTGCCTGTTCCAACAATGATAGTGCTCGAATAGATCTTTCTAACGAGCTATTGTACGTGTCAAACGGAGATCATATGCTAAAGTTGCGACCCCTGAAAGTTGATGTACCAACTTACCCCCAAACGGGGCCCACAGTTTGGCGTTTCATCTCCTAGGGTTAGGTTTTGGAATGTGAAGGGTTTTTCATTGTTTCTAAAAAATAAATAGGCCTTCGAGCCTCATTGTAACACAGTTTGGGAACAGTTCAGAGGCATGTAGCCGCCACATCTCTTCTCAGAGATAAGCTACCATCGCCCTAGCTGTTTTCTTTCCATTTCTGGTTGTAAGCATATTTCAATATTTTCCATTAATGAAATGAAGTATTATTTCCGTTGCATCTCTTTATTTATGGTTATCGCATCTCTGTATTTATGGTTATCTCTGTAATCTATTGCGTTCCTGTTTAAATCTAGATCAACAGCACAACAACATAAAGTACAAGAACAAAGCATAATTGAAGAAGAGAGAAGTAAATTTTGAGGTTGGAGATTTGGTTTTGGCACACCTAAGGAAGGAAATATTTCCAAAAAGGGAGTATCACAAATTAACATTCAAGAATATTGTACCATGCAGAGTTTTAAGGAAATTTTCTACAAATGCATATGAAATTGAGTTAACCCTTGGTATTGGAACATCTCCAATTTTCAATGTTGTTGACTTGTATAGGTATAAAAAGGGACAGAAAGATGACACAACAGAAGACAAGGAAGAACAAGAGGTGGATTGGGTAAAAAAGTTACCTACAACAAAGGCATTGCAACCAAAGAATATATTAGATAAAAGAGTGTTTAAGAAAACAAGCAGACATGAGTATTTTCAGTGCTTGTTCAAGTGGAAAGATCAACCAATTGTTGATGCTACCTGGGTAACAGAAACCATGCTACAAAAGTTGGGTCGTTCTGTAGAAGAGCTTATGGACAGTAGCCCATGAAGAATTTTGTCCTCAGGAGTCTAATGCAGGAGCATGAGGCTTAATGACAAAAGGCTTCATTTTATTCCTAAAAGCCAAAAAAAAATTACAAGCAAAGGATTGGGATCCTTTAACTGTCAATTTACAAATTTTCTAGATAGGAATTGAGCTAGAAAATAGGTATTTGAATGATTTTGTAATTAATTCAAGTAGTTCAGATTTAGTTGAGATTCTTGAGGAGAATATCAATCATTTTAGGTATTTATCTAAGATTAGATAGATTCGATCCATTGATTGAGGATTAGATTGTTGGATGTAATGTATTTATGTAAGTTTTGAACTATTGTAAGAGAATTTTGCTAGATTTTGGTTATGGAGAATTAGATTGTAATCGAATTGGCATATCTTTGTATCTCTGTGTATTTTTTGCATGAAAGCTTAAATACCGGAGGTTTGGATTACTTCGAAACATCTCTTTGTATTGTTAATTTCTAGTTTGGCCTTTAAAATCCGAGGTTGATAATATAACTTTGTGTTATCATGATTAAATCCTTATTTCTGTGTATCGGGATAATCGGGATATGTTTAAAGAAAATATAGTTTAACATAGTCTAAACTTGGAAGAATGGAGGAAAACCCAATAAAAGCCAAGAGAGCCTAAAGAAGAAGGCTAGAGCCATCCGATTCACAGAATTGTTAGATCTACGATAGTCGCGTGCAAATCACTGCTGAGGTTTAACCAAAAACTAGACGCAATATTTTATCAAACTAGGTTAATAGTGTAGTTGATTTGGGCCATCCAATTAGAATAGTCAAATCCAATGGATATCACGTGGAAAAGTGAACGGTGTTTAATAAATTTTTCACACCCGATGAGAAATTTAATTATGGCTTAATTTTGTTGAAGTTTGAAGATCATAACCGTCCATTGTGGGGGCCATGATTCAATGGTAGTCGCGTGGAAAAAGTATTCATGGGTTAATCCAGACTTCAGACACGGGTAGTTATAAGATGGAACTTGTTTTATTTCGGTTCCATGAGAGAGGTTCTGCTATTTTTGAGGCAAATTTAGCAATTCAGTTATTTTAGTAAGATATCTAGGTTTGGAGGCAGATGACTCAAACTCCAAGGGAAATAGAAGAAGAAATTCCACCCGCGCTTGAGGAGATCGTTTCAGGATTTGAACGATTATCCCTTACACCTGCAATTAGACCACCATAGAGGAAACATTTTTTTAGAGAAATTCTAATTCTTCCTCTTTTTAACCTATGATGATCCAATTGTGAAGAGCTCACAACTGGATCTTGTGATTCCAACAAATAGTAGGCAAATTCAGCCCCAAAATATTCCAAAAAAATTCCAACACATATAATGTCATATATCTCAATAAAAACATTAAAACAATAAATAAATTACGGTAATTACCACAATACTTGAAAATTTGCCATAACAAAAATCCTGATTGAATTAATGTTATAAGGTATTATGTCATTATTTGGTGCCATGTAACATTTAGTCTACACATATTATCATGTAATTATAATTTATTATTATGCACTGATTTATGGTATTTTTGGCATACATATTTCAATGGTTTTGTTTAATCATTTATTACCCTAACACATTACACCTTGGATTCCCAACCCCAAGGAATGGCGGGAGTGAGCTTCTGGTTGATTCTGACTACTCTCCAGCTATTTGTCACTTCATGGGTATGCTCGCGTCATCGACGGTCTGATAGAACTCCACTCCATCAGATGATTGAATATTCTTGCCTTAATTATTTGATTCATGACATCCTCGAGCAATTTCGACATTTCACTCTTTCTTTGGCAGAGCTTCCATGTTTCGGTTCACTCTCACCTCCCCAAGTAGATGAGAATGTTTTCCCTATTCAGTTATGTTTCCTCCATGACTGGTTGTTGGGTGAATTGTTTGCCAGACTAGCTTGGGTGCTTTCTTCGTGACAGCCAAACCAGGTAAAGAGGGGTGTCTCTATTCTCTTCCTGTTGTAGGAAATGAGAGCTTCTTCTTTATTTTTCATCATTAATGAGATATGTATCTGTTCTGGGTACTTCATTTTTTTTATATCAGTTAATTGAAGCTCCAATATGTATTTAACATTTCATTCTTTGTATGCCTAGGTTGCTAAGGGTTCCAGCAGCAGTGGTGGTTCCCTCCATGTTGATACCTTGTCTCACTAAGCTAAACCACGAATTTGCAGCCTCTACGCCTAATCCATTACGGGTAAAGTGTATAATAATTTTGAGTATTTCTTGCTATGCGAGGTTTGAGTTCTTAAGGGTTTGAATGGCTAAAATTGCCAGTTTTTAATGTTAAGTTCTTAGTCTGTTTACTAGCTCTAAGACTAAAGAATAGATGCTAGAACATAACATTTCTCGGCGCTACCTTTGTGTTGTCGTGCTTTTGTTTAAATTAATTCTGGTAGTTGCAAACCCCAACTGGGTTGTTAGTTTTCTGAGCATTCAAGTTGTAATTTAAGTCCAGATAGTGGGATGACTGATTTTGTATCTTCGTCTCTCTTGACTTAGTCAAAACTTTGTTTGTAGAAACTTTGCATCTTGCTGGTTCGATTATAATCTATGTGTGCGATTATCATTTTAGCATTGGTCCATGATTTGGCAAGGTACTTAATAAAATTTATCTGAATTTAGCTCATCCTTTTCCGATTAATACAACAATTATTCAATTATTGCATATAAAAGTATTTTGGTATATATATGTAAAATTTTAATTTGTGTTTTGTTATTAGTACTGTAATTCTTCTATTACACAATTGAAATCCTTCATGCCTTAGCAAGATTTGCTATTTATGCATCTTCCTCTGTTAAATTACTACAACTTGGATATTTGATCTCCTTTCATGTTTAGTTGTGTTATATTATGTTTTCCTGCATTAACATCCACGTGGTAATTTGTAATGAATCTCTTCCCTTTTACATTTTTCGGATAATGCTTTTACTTCGGGTTTCTTATTTAATATAATATTTATGTTAGATTGGTCGTTGGACTTAGTCTGTCAGCTCTATTTACTTTCTTTCAGAAGTAAAGGGTATGCAAAGAGTCGAAACCCTACTAGGGTAATATTCCTAGCTGGAATGTCTTTGTTCATACTTTACTCTTTCTAGAACCAGAAATTCTTTGCGTGAATGTTTTCTAACAATATTGTTAGTTTCAAAGGGTTTCATGTTTGTCTATTCCCCATATTTAAAGAGTTTTACACACTCAACTTTCCAATTTCCTTACATTTTTATTCCTTTGTGTTCCTTTGGTAAATGGTTGCACACCCACTGTTGGGCAGCTGTAAAAAAAATTACGTCTAAAGTCTAACATGATATTTCTCCTATAATATACCCTCTATCGTTTTTAACAAAAATTCAGAGTTCTAATTTAGACTTAACATAAAATTGGACCTTTAATTTAAACTTAATAGAAAATCATAATTCTAATTTATACAGTATAATTTCTTATTTTAGAATTCAAAATAGGGTTTCTGTTCTAATAACCCATATACTATTTTTAAACAGAAATCAATGGTCTAGGTACTTATCTGTTTCTGTAGATTTCCATTACTGCCCTCCTAGACGAGATTCAACTATAAGTTAACAAATTTCCTCCCAACCATAAGACTTTCTTTCAAGCCAAAGTATCCCCCCGAGTTGTTGCTCACATGACATATACTTTCCTATAAGACTATTGTTTGGTTCTCAATAGCTATCTGGTCTTAACCAGACTTAGCTCCTGGACCCATCTAACATATCAGCACAAAGACATTTCCTTTTCTTCTCCATTATTCATCTCAGGTACCAATATCCTCTTGATCTTCTGTTGGAGAATTCATCTTCTAGGAAGTATTTAGGGATAGGTAACTACCCATCCAACTACTTTGACATTTGTGAGTTACAACATTTGTTATCAATCAAACATTTGTTTAATGCATAACTTAATCAAAATATTAAATGTGTAAATTTAAATAATAATAATAATATTGAGTCTTGTTTTACTATTGTAAATAAATATTTATAATCATTGGGAACATCACTTTTCCTCCCTCTAAGATTAAACATTGTCTTGATGTTTTTTTGCTGCAAATAGATCTGGACAAGTCTCCCTCATAACTTATTCATCCTCCCAAGTGGCCTTCTCTAGCCCAAAGTGCTGCCATTTCACTTTAACCTAGGTGATAACTCATCTTCGCAGCATTACCTCTCTCCAATCGAGCATAATGAGAGGTTTGACCAAGAACTCGCCTTCTAGTTCGACCTACATGCAAGAAAAAAAAAATAGTCAGTTATTTTCCTTTATTAACTTTGTCTTCATAGAACTATCAGAATTAGAATTACTTGTATATCTTGCCAAATTGATTATATGCTAAGGATGTATATATATATATATTATATATATATATTTATATTATATATATATATATATATATATATATATATTATATATATATATATATATATATAATATATATTATATATATTATATATATTAATACGGAAACATGGAAAACATTGTGCACATGTATGTGGCTGGGCAAGGCGAGCTGGTAAGCCACTTGCCCGATTCGAACCAAGATCTGGAAAGGACCACAAAATCGGGGTGCCAATTTAGCACATCCATTCCATTGTAATTTACTCTTCTTAGCTCGCACACACACATAAACATGATCTCCAATTTGAAATTTCCGGAAACTCCTCTTTCGATCAACAAAGTTCATTTGTTGATCTTTTGCAACCTTTAAATTGGAATGTACTTTTTTTACCATCTCCTCCATTTCTTTTAACATGTCTGGTCCTAACACCAATTTATCCTTTGGCCCTCCCCAACTTGAAGGTGTCCTGTGCTTGCGTCCATACAATAGCTCAAATGGGCTCATTTGTAGCGATGCATGGTAGTCGTTATTATAAGAAAATTCTACCAAATGTATGTAATCCTCCCATTTGGTTGGATGTTGCATTACATAAGTTCACAAAATATCTTCCACTACTTGATTTACTCACTCAGTCTATCCATCTGTTTGAGGGTGGTAAGCAGTGTTGAAATGCAGCTCTATGCATAAACCTTCAAATAAAGCTTTCCAGAAAGCTTATGTAAATTTAACATCATGATCAGAAATTATGAATTTTGGTAACCCATGTAATCTAAAAATGGTTTGCATGAATATGTTTCCAATTTGTACATCCTTGTAGGTTGACTATACCGATATGAAGTGGGCAGATTTTCTCAACTTATCCATTACTACCATTATCAAATCATTCTTCTTTTTGGACTTAGCTAGTCCGATAATAAAATTGATGGAAATGGTTTCCCACTTCCATTCTGGAATAGGAAATGGTTGCAACAATCTGGCTGGGTGCCAATTCTCTTCTTTCACTTTCCTACATTCCAGAGAGTGAGCCAAATACTCAGTTACTTCCTTCTTCATACTAGGCAAGAAATATTCCTTTCTAAGTGCAGTAATTAGCTTATGGTATCGGGGGTGGCCTACATACAAACTTTTATGATATTCGTCCAAAATTAAGTCTTTAATATTTTGCTAGTTAGGTACATACATCCTCCCTTTATAAATCATCACATCTTCATGATTTATGTCATACCCTAGTTGTTGTTCATTGATGTTTGAAATTTTAGCTTGTTGCCATAAAAATTGGTATTTTGGATCAAGACAGGCTGCCTTTTTTATCAGCTCATTAAAGGTAGTTTGCATCTCAGTGATAGAGACCTCGTAAATACAATGTACCTTCTGACTTAAGGCATCCACAACCCAGTTATCCTTACCTTTCAAGTGCTTAATTTCAAAATCAAATCCACTTAAAAAGTTGGCCCAATGAGCTTCTGTAGCATTCAGAGTAGGTTGCTTAAAATAGTTAATTAAATTAAGATGATCAGTCATTAAGAGAAATTTCTTACCCATTAGGTAATGCCGCCACATCTTTAACGTATGAATGACTGTTGTTAGCTCCAAGTCATATGTTGAATATTTTTTCTCGTGCTCCTTAAGTTTCCTAGACTCATAAGCAATCACGCTGCCTTCCTGCATTAGCACACCACCAACACCTTCCTTGCTAGCATCTCTACAAACCACATAGTCTTTATTGGGGTCTACAATGCTTAAAATAGGCAGAGTGGTAAGTAAATGCTTAAGCTGTTCAAAACTCTTTTGACACTCCATATTCCACTTAAAAGTCTTTCCTTTCTTCTGCAAGGAGGTAATGGGGTATGCTACCCTAGAAAATCCTTCAACAAATCACCTGTACTATCCAACTAGACCCATTAAAGACCTTATATCCACCACGTCCTTTGGGGTTGACCACTCAATTATAGTTTTTATCTTCTGTGGGTCCACATAAATTTCATCCTTGGTAATGATATGTCCTAGATACTATATTTGATCTTTAAAGAAATCACATTTTTTGTATTTAGCATACAGCTGGTGTTATCCCAAAGTTTGCAAAACTATTCTAAGATGTTCTTTGTGTTCTTAATATCATGAGAGTAAATTAATAAATCATCGATAAAAATCAACACAAACTTATCCAAGTGCTGATGAAATGTATTTTTCATGAGACACATGAAGGTTGTGGGAGCATTAGTTAGCGTGAAGGGAAACACAATGAACTTGTAATGTCCATAGTGAGGTCTAAAAGATGTTTTAGCTATATCTTCTCCCTTAATTTTGATCAGATGGTAACCCAAATGAAGATCAATCTTGGAAAACGCAGTTTCACCCCTCACCTGATCAAACACCTCATTTATACGAGGTAAAGGGTATTTAATTTTTATGGTCAATTTATTTAATTGGTGGTAATCCATGCACATTCACATGGTTCCATCCTTCTTTTTAACAAAAAGCACTAGGGCTCCCCAAGGTGATAAACTTTTGTGGATGTACTTTTTATCAAGTAGTTCTTATAATTGCATTTTTAAGTGTATCAACTCTGGCACACTCATGCGATAAGGAGCTTGTGATATCGAAGCAGCTCCCAGAATCAACTCAATGGTGAAGTCTATATCTATTTTTGGAGGAAGTACCAGAATTTCCTCAGGAAATACATTCAGAAAATTATGTATTACAAGTATACTTTCTGAAGAAACGGATTTTTATTTTGAGTTAGCATATCCTACCTGTATCACATAAATTTGATATCCTTTTCTGCTACACTTTTCTAACTGATAGGTTGCTACTGGTCTTAATTTTAGAGGTCTTAATATACCTTGAATTTTGTGCCTCTTTCCCTCTTCATCCATACAGCTAATAGCTTTGGTTTTGCAGTTAATGAGGGATCAATGCTTTTGCAACCAATCCATGCCTATTAGGATATCATAAGATCATAGGGGCAATACATTTAGGTATTCCACAAGAGACTGAACTGCTATTTGTAAAGGGAAGTTGTTGACCTTGGCCAACACCCTTCTCTTTGCCCCTATGGCTATTTGTACTAACCAAGGACTCTTAAACTTAACAGCTTCCAAACAACATTGTTATACTATCTTAGGGCTAATATAACTCAAAGTAGCTCCTCGCTCAATTAAAATAGATATAGTTTGGTCAAAGATTTTACCTTCAAATTCCACCATGTTTGGCTGGTATTCGCCTGGTGGTCTTCAAGGGCAGCATTGATTTTTGGAATGCTTCTCACCACTTATCCTATCGTTGATGCTTCCTCAATCTGTGTAATTTGATTAGTTCCCTTGCGATTGGGATAGTTTTTTATGTAATGTGGTCCTCTGCATCCCTAGCACTGTATTGGAGGTCTTACTCCTATTTATACTTTTGTTCTGCCTCACTGCTTATTAGTTTTGGACTCATTTGGAAGTCTAAATCTAGATTGATTTCGATTCATATTTCCGTTTACTTGTCCTTTATGCGGTCCCTTGCTGATTATGGCTTTAATTCCCTTGCTTCCATCAAGAAACTTAATTCCCTTTTTATGAGCCCATCTTTTCCCCACGTCTCCCTTTTGTCTATTTTGTTGATAGCATATTCGAGCTTTTTGTATAACTTCATCCATGGTCTTTGGGTTATCGAACTCAAGACGCACTTTCATGAACAACGACAGAATAGTGATAAATCGTTGCACCTTCACTTTTTCCTCTCGTATGTAAGGTACATATCGAAGAAAAGACGTAAATTTTGTTATGAACTTGTCCATAGACAACTGACCCAATCGAAGATCATGAAACTCTTTTTCCTTTTCATCATCAAATGTTTCGATTAAGTATTTTTCCTTAAAATATCTTTAATTTTTTTTCCAAGTTATGCTCTTCTCACTTACTCCACGCACAACCTTTACTTCTTCCCACCACAGGGTGACCTTTCCTTGCAGTTGGAAGATGGTCAAGCGAGATTTTAGGTTATGGTCGTATTCATACATTTGAAAGTACTTATTCATATTAATAAGCCAAGCATCAATTGCCCCTTCCTATTCACCATCAAAGAGGGGCGGTTCTATTTTGTGAAATTCTTCTCACAATTCTATCTTTTGTCTTTTCTGTGTTTTGTGTTGTGATGCATTATCAGATTTCTCATCTTGAATTTTCTTCACCTGCTTCTATCCCTAAATATTATGTTCGAAACTCTTGTTCGCTAGTCATGTTCCCATGCTCTAGGTTGGGGATTGGTTGTTATTGATTCTGTTTATCAGACGAACTCTTCATGATCTTTTCCTACTCCAGCATCAGCCTTTCATTCTCTATTCGTAGGTGGGTCATCTCATTCTTTAGTTCTTGCACAGTTTCCATGATTACACTGTTGGTATTGTGTGGTTCTTCCCCTAATTGCACCCATACCTCAGGATAGGCTTCTTTATAATATGTTGGTCATATTCTTGTCACGGATCTATGAAGTGTAATTCTAGTCCTCCTCATGCCAACTGCTTTTCTTTATTTCTGTGTGAAAATCATCATAATCACTGTTAATTGTCTATTTCTAGAGGTCTCAACTTTGTAACCTGGGTGCTCTGATACCACTTGGCACATATCTCAATACAAACAAAAAAGATAAATAAATTATATTAATTACCACAGTACTTGAAAAATTACCATAACAAAAATCTTGATTGAATTTGTGTTATAAGGTATTATGTCATTATTCAGCCCTATCTAACATTTATTTGACACATATTCTCATGCAATTATAGTTTCTTATTATGCACTGATTGACGATATTATTGGCATACATATTTCAATGGTTTGGTTTAATCATTTATTACCCTAATGCATTACACCTTGGATTCCCAACCCCAAGGGATGGCAGGAGCGGGCTTCTGGTTGATTCCGACTACTCTCCAAATGTCCATCGCTTCATGCGTATGCTCACCTCATCGACAGTCTGATGTAGCTCCACTCCATCGGATGGCTGAAAATGATTGCCTTAATTCTTTGGTTCATGACATCCTCAAGAAATTTTGACATTTCACTCTTTGTTTGGCAAAGCTTCCCTATTTCGGTTCTCATCTACTGGGTATCTCTCCAGGTCGCTCTTACCTCTCCAAGTAGTTGAGCATGCTTCCCCTATTCAATTGTTTTTCCTTCATGACTGTCTGCTGGGTGAACAGTTTGCCAGAACAGCTTGGGTTTTTTCTCTGCAGCAACCAAACTATGTAAAGAGGGGGCTCTCTATTCTCTTGCCGCTATAAGCACTAAGGGCTTCTTATTTGTTTTTCATCATTAATGAGACAGGTATCTATTTTGGGTACTTCATTTTTTTTATATGAGTTCATTTAAGCTTTAATATGTATTTACGTTTCATTCTCTGTACGCCTAGGTTGCCAAGGGTACCAGCAGCAATGGTGGTTCCCTCCGAGTTGAGACCCTACCTCGCTAAGCCGAACAATGGATTTGCAGCCTCTACGCCTAATCTATTTCAAGTAAAGTGAAGAATAATTCCAAGTATTTCTTGGTATGTGGGGTTTAGAGTTCTTAAGGGTTTGAATGGCTCAAATTGTCAGTTTTTAATGTTAAGTTCTTAGTCTATTTACTAGCTCTAAGAGTAGAATGTAGATGCCAGAACATAACATTTCTTGGTGTTACCTTCATGTTGTCGTGTTTTTGTTTAAATTAGTTGTGGTAATTGAAAACCCCAATTGGACTTTTAGTTTTCCAAGAATTCAAGCTGTAATTTAACTCCGGATAATTGGGTGGCTGATTTTGTATCTTCGGATCTCTTGACTTAGTCAGAACTTTGTTTGTATAACCTATGCATCTTGCTGGTTCGATTATAATCCATGTGTGCCACTATTCTTTTAGCGTTGGTCCATGATTTGGCAAGTTACTTAATAAGCTTTATTTGAATTTAGCTCATCCTTATCCAATTAAGAGAGAAATTATTCGGTTATTCCATATAAAAGGATTTTGGTATATATATGTACAGTTTTAATATGTGTTTTGTTATTAGTACTATAATTTTTCTATTACACAGTTGAAATTCGTCATGTCTTAGCAAGATTTGGCATTTATGCATTTTCCTCTGTTAAATTACTATAGCTTGGATATTTGTTCTCTGTTCATGCGTAGTTGTGTTATATTCCATTTTGTTGCATTAAATTCCGCATGGTAATTTGTAATGAATGTCTTCCCTTTTACATTTTCTTGATAATGGGTTTACTTCGGGTTTCTTATTAGTCCCTGCCATCTGGCGATGGCCAGGGACTATAGCAATCGAAATGGTAGTTATAAGTATTAGTTTCAACTATTCATTATAAGAAATAAGACTAATAAGCAATGTTTTGGCGGGGAATAAGCAATGCTTTTAGGTTTTAGTGTATTTTCAATAGCGCAAATTGTTTTAGCCATCTTATTTGGCCTCTTCTCGAGGCCAGAGGCTATAACCATATAATATAATCAGCCTTTTCCTTCGCATTATGAAATCAAGAAACTAATGCTAGCATTACCTGAAAGCATTAAATGTTATGATTTAATGACTTTCCTATTGACTATACCTCTATGTGACCATGTTAATAGTGCAACCACATACTCCATATTTGCATGTAATCTGGCATCTGCCAATAGTCACATTGCATGTAATCGGACATCTGCGCAGTATTGCCCTCGTGTCTGGTCCTTGTCCTTCATTGGCACTTCCTACTTCTTTTGTTGGTTGCCTAGCTTCCGGGCTTAACTGAAGCCATTCACCTTTAGCTTTCCATATTTTCTCTTTGATCTAGCTTTCAATATTTGTTCTCTCGTCTAGTGTATGCTCTTCACCTTGCAGGCTTAGTGCATACGCTTTCTGATCTTATTGAACCAGAACCATGATGCTTTTTGCTATTGTTCCCCTATTGTTGAACCAAAACCATGGTGCTTTTCCATTGTTCCCCTGCTGTTGAACCAGAACCATGGTGATTTTTCCCCAAAAAAAGCTTTTTCCCGTTGTGATAAATAAACATCTCTGCGTATTCATTCCTTCCTCGCATGGCAACAAGGCTACAACAACACCCGCACTTTGCACTATGGTACAAAAGCACATATTGTGCATCGTGCACTATGGTACAAAAGCACACAGATCCTACTCCAGCTCATAATTTGATGGTGCCACTGGCGACAAAGCTATTTCCCTTGGCTTCTCAGCAACATAATTATTTTGCAGCAATTTTTGGAGAACATGTTGGACAAGTTCTCGCCTGTTGACGTGACTAGCGACAAAGTTAAGGTTGAGGGGTTATACATTTAGGGAATGCAAACAATGTGTCAATTTGGTAAGAAAACTATTGTAATTAAAAATATTCATTGACATAAAATACATTTTTATATATCCATAATACCAATTTTATGAACATTTTATATATCCATAATATCAATTTTATTTACCTTGTTGATGCATGGATGGTTTCATGGTTGGCTGGTACAGTTGGTTTTGCTAGTGCTTCATGATGAATTACTCAAATTTGTATTGTGTTTCATGATCAACTACTCAAATTGGTACTGAAACCCTATTTTCTTCCATGTATGGTGCTAGTTTAGTTTTTTTCATGTATGATGCTAGTTGTTTTTTTTTAGGTTATTTAGAAGGCACATTCATTAGCCCACTTGAGACTTGATGCAGATCATATATTTGGGGAGTGAAACACCCATTGTTTATTAAGAGAAACTAAAACTTCATTTGTGTACAATTGGTACAACAAGGAATCGTGAGCTCCTGACTTTAGGCCCCTCTCACCTCAATTTTATTGCCCAGATGTTTCCAATCCTGAGGTCGACAATTCACGCCTCTTTGACTTCAACTTTATTGCTCATCTATAAATTTTATTACGTTCAAATATTTGTTATTTTTTTTACTATTTTAGATATTCTCAAGTTTTGATTCCATAGTAATTAGTTTTTCATTTATATTATCTTTTTTCTAAAAATAAAAATAGAAACAATAGATTGTTGGTTGAATACCCTAAATAAAAACAGAGGCATGCAATTGTTGGTTGAATACCCATAGCAAAAACAGAAGGAGAAGATTGTAGGTTGAATACCTAGAACCATGATGTCTTTCTTCAGAAATGCTGGACACCAGATAATTGGTCGAGGCAAAAGAATCCCTTGCACGTCCTGCAAAAAATAAACATTAAATTTAACAGTCAGAGACATATTTTAGGTAGAAACAGACAATGGAAAATGCATGCCTACTTGGAAACCTATATACAGATAGAAGAAACAGGCCGCATCCAGGAAATTACATGCTTCCGTCCACCGTCGCTATCGACACTCCAATTTTCTGAAGCAACATCTTTGCAATGATCGTCAGGTTCTTCTTTGCATCAAAACTCAACCGGGTCTTACCATTTCTCTACATGAAATTGAAATGTGTCTTTCATTGCATGAAATTGAAATGTGTCTTTCATTGCATAAAATTGAAATGCGTCTTTAGTTTAAGGGAATGGGGTGTTTTCATGCCGACACGTAATCACTTACCTCTTTTTCTCCATCATGCATTGTAGTTGAACTGAATTTTCTTTTGATCTATTTCTCATTTGACCAGTTTCTTGTATCCTTCTCAACTTTCTTCTTCAAGGAACCTACTACTTTTGTGTCTATCTATATGAAAACTTGATAACTTAATGGAAGATTTTTTATCATACCACATTTTCATTGTCATGGAATTCACGTAATTTGTCATTGCGTCTTTGATTGTCATGGAATTCACATCATTTATCATTGAGTCTTTGGAATGCGACTTAGAGAAACTACCTTATACTTAAAATCTTTTGTTTCATCTTTACTTCAAGTAATAAATTGTCATTTTATATTTTAACAAATATATAATTATATTTTGCTTTACTTTTTATAAAGTTGCACTTGAAATAATAAATTGTCTTTTTATTTTTTTAGAACCAAATAAAAGATTATATTCATCAGAAATCCAAGTAGCTACCCATAATTTTTGAATAATGAGTATAACCAACCTTTCTTTTTCTTGAAATATGGGGATGTTTCCAAGGTTGTCTATTCAAATAACGTGCGTTGGATTACAGAGGGATTTTCACTGAATTCTAGGGCGCACAATTCAGATTTGTTTCCAGAAGTCGGTGATGCCAAGCGTCCTCCGCTCCAAATTTATCTCTCTATATCTCCTCTTGGAAGCTGGACAATATATCTATTTTTTCAAATGTTAATCAATTATATACACCATTTCCAAATATTCAATAGCTTCAAAAATCCGAGTGTGGTTGAATTTGTATTCTGTGTCAATGCCTAGCTCTTCAATTTGGCTTTAATCCGAATATAATACCACCTTAAAATAAATTATCAATATAATCTATTCCAACTGCAGATTCGAATTCAATTAGAGAAGTCCTAGATTCTAGTGCAGGTGCAATGCTTGTCCTGAAATTAAGAATTTACTATACTGTATAAGATTAGAAATTTATAATATATTAATCTCTTATTTTCCTTTAATTAGTTCACTATTGTATCATGATTTGATTACCAAGAATTACCTGTTTCGTAACTATTAGCAGAGTTTTATGATTTTGGGGTAAATGTTCTTTTAAATCTAAGAACCATTGTGTGATTTGATGGGTTTAATACAGTAACTATGGAAACTGTAGAGTGTCTATTGAGTTGTTTGATTTAATTTCAAAACCATTCCATTCTACTTGCAATTCTTTTATTGTACTAGCAAGTCATAAGTTGAAATTATGAGAATCTAAATTAATTTATTTAAACCTGTAACCACTAGTTGCCAATAGAATTCCCAAATCTATTTTATATCATCTTGCATATTGTAGATTAGTAGATTGATATGGAATTTAATTTTCATTATTAGACAAAATACTTTTAGTTAAAAAACAAATGGAATCCATTAGAATTCTCTCTATTTCAAATATTGGACTAAATTAGATTTGGGCTTCTTAATGTATTTGAATTCTATTGCTTACACTTATATAATATATCAATGTGAAACTTTGTCTACTTCTGAACAAGGTGGGCCATTACTAATAATATACATCGTATTGAACTAGATTCAAAATATTTGTAGGCTCCACGCTGTGATATATATCTGGTGCTTTAAGCAGAGACTGGTTTTCAGTATACCTGGCCTCATTTCTCTGGTTCAAAGCGATGCAATTGGGAGTGGAGTCCAATTAATATTCTATAGTTGCACTTCAAAGCTAAACTTCTAATGAATTTTGAGTGCAAGCATTGAGGGTATCTTCAGTCTCATACAAGAGGAATTCCTATTAGACTTACTTGCTTTACTGTATGTTCCTAAACTTGATTAATGTGCCATTCGAAAATTGTATGTTCCTTGGTCAGGGACTTGTTGCTCGCAACCCATCTTGTTTAAAGTAATATTTATGTTAGATTGGTCACAGACTTACTCTCTATTTACTTTCTTTCACAACCAAAGGGTATGCAAAGGATCGAAACCCTACTAGGGTAATATTTCGAGTTGGAAATTCTATGTTAATACTTTACTCTTTCTAAAACCAAAAATGCTTTTTCTTTGAAGTTTTTCTAACAGTATTGTGTGTTCCTTTGTTAAAAGGTTGCACACCCAGTGATGGGTAGCTATAAAGAAATCAAGTCTAAAGTGTGACATGAGATTTCTCCTATAATAGCCCCTCTATCGTTTTTAACAGAAATCCATAGTTCTAATTTAGACTTCACAGAAAATCAAACCTTTAATTTAAAGGTAGTAGAAAATGAGAATTCTAATTTTGAAAGTAAATTTCTTATTTCAGAATTCAAGATAGGGTTTATGTTGTATTAACCCATCCACTACTTTTAAACAGAAATGAGAGGTGTAGCTACTCATCTATTTTTGTAGATTTCCACTACTGTCCTCTTGGACCAGATTCCACTATAAGTTAACAAATTTCCTCCCAACCATAAGACTTGCTTTAAGGCCAAAGTCTCGGCCAAGTTGTTGCTCACATGACAATACTTTCCTGTAAGACTATTGTCTTATTCTCAACCACTATCTGGTCTTAACTAGACTTATCTCCTCAAGAGTCCGACATATCAGCACGAAAACATTTCCTTTTCTTCTTCTTTTTTCATCTCAGGTACCAATACCCTGCTAATTTCCTCTTGGAGAATTAATCTTCCAGGAAGTAGTTAGGGATAGGTAACTCCCCATAAGACTACTTTGACATATGAGAGTTACAAGATTTGTTATCACTCAAACAGTTATTTAATGCATAACTTAATAAAAAATTAAATGTATAAATTTAAATAATAATAATAATAATATAGAATCTTGTTTTACTAGGGTAAATAAATATTTACAATCATTGGGGAGGTCACATATAATAGGTAAATTATTTTTTTTTTTAATTCAACATTGTGAAATATAAAATGTATTATAAAGTGTTTTGATGTTTAGCACATTAATGAGTCATTTAAATTTATATGGTAGTATGTTTAAAGTCTAATCAGAAAACACATTTTTTCTATCAATTTTATTTTCCAGGGATACTGACTCTTCATGTCTCGCAGATTTGGTGAGAGTTTCAGCTTACAGTGACAGGGTTATCCATGGTTAGGGTACACAATTATGTGAGAAAAGTCCCACATGTCCAACATTTAGGCCACGCATATTCCCTCAAGAGCTTCACTGCCTAAAGGGATATTTTTTTAGATTTGTTTGATTCTTTCCACCATTCATTGAATAGGTTTCCTCTATTATTATATAGTTGTCTAGAATGGCTCTCCTGTATTCTCAACAGTGACCCGCTTTACGACTCTGCAAATGGATGGCCGTGGACAATCAGGGCAGGTGAAGACAACAATAGCAGAATTACATTATGTGACCTCACGCCTGTTTTCGTGTGTATAACAGAATGGGATCAACCATTACTCATACTTTCCATCTAAAGGGAGATTCTTCCCTGGAGAAAGTGAGAGCTGGGAATTTTCAAAGGAATTACTGCTAAAGTCAGTTTCATGAATGATTATTTCAGATAATGGTATCTAAGTGTATTGAACCATATACAACAAATTTCTCTCTGTTACGTAGAGAGCATGTCCATTTGAATAAGAGGCCTGGAAGAGAGCATAAACTTGGGAGACATCCAAATTGATAAGTTCGAACATAGGTTTGTCGTAATGGTAGAAGAAAGGAGAGGTTGCGAGACCCGCCAGAGAAATCAGTGGTCCGGAATGACCAGGCATTGCCGAGATCTTGTTACAATGATTTAGGACCTATACTTGAGACAAACAAATCAAAATAATGGCGTTGAATTTTGCTGGTTCATGATGACTCGAGTAATCTTACGTAAGCTACTATTGATTAAAATAATGGCGTTGAATTTTGCTGGTTCATGATGATTCGAGTAATCTTACGTAAGCTACTATTGTTGTTTTAGAAAAAAAAAGAGGTAGACATGTTATCAGTATGGACTCGAGACAAATATTCGTTTGTTTATGTACTGTTACTATCAAACTCAACAGCGATTTACTAATCTAAATATTAGTAATAACAGAAAAGATCACACCGAACACCTTTTTCATTAATATGTGTGATGACAAGCATTTTCATATATGAAGGGAAAACAACTAAAATTTGAAAACACCAATTATTACATCTGCTAAAAAAAAAATTTGTTAAATATATAAATAATAATCATCACAATACCCTGTTTACGGACTTGCTTTTAGACCAATGAAAAGGGTTGCTTGCTATGTCATATTTGGATAACTAGAAACATAAGTGAATGTATGTTTAATTGCAATCCTCATAAATATATACTCAATTTTTAATTACAATTTTGATTGCAAGGCCTGGTTTATTAACGTACTTATTATTTTGAAGTGAAGTCAATAATGTTTAATTGGCAATTATTATGTAAATTATAATGTTAATATTATTACAAAACATTATTATCAATACATGTATTATTTTTTAAGTGACATTAAGAAGTTTTAATTTATAACTAAAAAGTAAATTACAATGGATTTTTCAATTTCCATTACAATTTCTATTGGAAAGCATTATTTATCAATGTTTATATTATTTGTAAGTGATATGAATGAAGCTAAAGTGATAATTATTATGTAAATTAGAATGTGTTTATTAAATTTTTATTTATAATCGATTTATAAATTAGAGATTTACATGCTATTCACTTCACCAACATAAATATTTTACATAATTAGATAAAAATCAGACTTGAATTGAAAAAGAAGGAGTTACAAGTCACAGGTGAGTACTACTCACCCTACCTGGAGACTGCACTCAAACAAAGAGAACTCTCTCCGTTCACTCTACTATTCATGAATGAAAGATTACATCATTAAGTACAACAGGAAATTGCAACCAAACTCCTAAACTCTAAGAACAAATCCTAAACTAAGGAGATAGATTACAACTTGTGTAACAATTTCTCTATTAATACAAAATAATATTAATTATTTTCAACTCCCCCCCTTAACGGAGAAAGGATTATCCTGAACTCCAAGCATCCCTCTAAACAATTCAAACTTTACACACCCAAGAGGCTTAGTAAAAATATCAGCCATGTTATCACAAGTTTTACAATATTCAACACATATCTCTTTTGATTGTAGTTTCCATCGAACAAAATGAATTTGAGTATAGATATGCTTGGTATTTTTATGAAAGACTGGATTGTATGCAAGCTTGATGGTACTATGCCTGTCAGTTTTGATAATAATTGATTATTTCTCCTCTTCTCCTGCATCGTTGAGAAGTCTTCTCAACTAGATAGCTTCACATGTGGCCGCACACAATGCTTGGTACTCAGCTTCACATGAATGCGTAACCTATGATAGATCTTCGATCATCCAAGTTACCTGCCCAATCATAATCTGAAAAACCTATTGGAATAACATCAGAAGTGTCAGTGTACAAAATGTCATAATTACTAGTACCACTAAGATACCTCAACACACTTTTTGCTGCAACCCAGTGACTTTCGAGTGGTTTTGACATGAACTCGCTCAACACACTAACAGAATATGCCAAATTTGGTCTAGTTGTAGTCAGATATATCAAACTACCAACTAGCTGTATGTACATAGTGGCATCCACTTCTTTAGTACCATCGTCACTGCTCAACTTTAAATTTTGCTGTAATGGTGTTGCTGTTGATCTGCACTACTCCATTCTGAACCTTTCGAGCAAGCTTCTGGCATACTTCCCTTGAGTAAGAAAAGTTTGTCCAGAATCTTTCCATACCTCCAATCCCAAGCAATAATGAAGGTTTCTGAGATCTTTCATCTCAAACACTTGTGACATCTGCTGTTTGATTTCTTTGATCAGATTGTTAGCATTCCCTGTTATGATCATATCATCTACATACAAAGAAATCAAAATAATTTTCCTCTGTTTATTAAAGTTGGTATACATATTTGGATCATTCAATCTCCTATGAAAGCCATGTTGTACAAAAAATGAGTCAATTTTCTCATGCCACGACCTGAGTGCCTATTTTATACCATAAAGTGCCTTTTTCAATTTACACACAAGATGTTCCTACCCCTTTTTCACAAAACCTTCACACTGTACTAAGTAAATTTCTTCCTTCAAGTCACCATTTAGAAATGCAGACTTAACATCTAGCTGGTGTAGCTGCCATTTGTGTTTTGTTGCTAAAGAAATTAGCATTCTAATGGTGTTTAATTTAGCTACAGGAACAAAGGTGTCATCAAAATCTATTCCCTCTTGTTGTGAATAACCCTTTGCTACCAGTCTAGCTTTAAGTTTCTCTATACTCCCATCTGCGTTTATTTTTGGTTTATACAACCATTTGCATCCTATGGGGGTTTTACCTTCAGGCAATTCAACTAAATCCCAAGTATGGTTTCTATTTATTGATTCTATTTCCTCATACATTGCAGCCCTCCATGCATCAGATTTACTTGCTTCCTCATAATTTGCAGGTTCTACAATGTTTACAATCTTTGACATTAATGAATAGTCTTTCAATCTAGAAGATAATCGAGTCTTCCTACTTGATCTCCTTGGTAGGGGACTTACCTCAACTCTGTCTATTTCAGCCTTTTCTGGACTTGCATAATCATTGATTACATTATTTGTTACTTCTTCTTCTTGTTTCTGCTCCTGCTCTTCATCTTCCTCACTATTATCTTCTATTAGCAATGGAATGTGGCAATCACTGTTAGAATCCTCCTTTCCTTCTTCAACTTGTTCATGAAATATGACATCTCTGCTTGCAAAAACCTTGTAACTCACAGGATTGAATAACTTATTTGCCTTGAACTCAGTGCCATATCCAACAAATATACATTTCAGGGCTTTGGGATCTAACTTCTTCCTATCTGCCTTAGGTATATGAGCATAAGCTTTTGACCCAAATATTCTTAAATGACTCACTACTGGTTCGAATTCAAACAATGCTTCAAAAGGGGTTTTGAAGCCTAGACATCTAGTAGGACTCCTATTCTTTAAATACACAGCAGTGTTAATAGCTTATGCCCAAAGACCATTTGATAGACCCTTACCTTGAAGCATGCTCCTTACGCATTCCACAAGAGTTCTGTTCTTCCGTTCTGCCACTCCATTCTACTGTGGAGTGTGGGGCACTGTAAACTGTTGCACAATCCCATGATGCTTGCAGAAATTCACGAACTCTCCCAACCTGTATTCTCCCCCTTGATTTGAGCGGAGAATTTTTATCCTTTTTCCTGTCTGGTTTTCTACCATGGATTTGAACTCTTTCAAATACTGAAAGGCTTGACTCTTTTTACTAAGAAGGTATATCCATGATAATATAGTGCAATCATCTGTAAATAAGAGAAAGTAATATGTTCCTCCTAATGACCTAGTTTGCATAGGTCCGCAGATGTCTGTATGCACCAGTTCTAAAATTTTTCTTTCCTTTCTATTAACATGTAAAGGGAACTCTTCTCTATGCATTTTCCCTAATGCACATCCATCACAATCCAGCTTAACATTATGGAAAACAGGGAGTCCATCAAGCATACCTTTTCTTTGAAGTAGGATGAGGTCTTGCAAATTAAGATGGCCAAATCTCTAATGCCAGAGATCTTTGGGTGTCAATACAGCTGCAACCATTGCTTGTTGTCGCATACTCTTCACATCTAGTCTGTACAGGTTCCCCACGCACACTCGTGTTGCAATTGTTTCCATCTGGATATCCTTAATGACACAATTAGTCTTAAAGAATTGAACTTGCATGTCCTGATCAATAATCATTGAGACAAAGACCAAATTTTTCTTAATTCCTGGAACATACAATACATTTTTAAGGTGTCTAATGTCACCGCTAGGTAACTTTACAGGAATGTCACCATATCCTTTGATCTCATATCCATTATCATCTCCTAAATAGATTTTCGACCCACATGAAGTTTCTTCAAGAAATTCAAACCAGCCCTTCTTACTAGTCATATGTGAGGATGCACCAGAATCGACATACCATAAGTCGTTCTCATCTGCTTTTGAAGCTGAAAGAGCACAATTGACTGTAAATAGTTGAAGTTCGTGGCTATGATCCTCTTCTTCCTCAAAAAAATAACCCTTATGTTTTCTCTGTTTGTTTCTTCCTTCGTCTACCTCCCTCTTATAACAATCTTCAATCTGATGACCAGGTTTTCCACAGTAAAAACATTTCTTGATGGGAAAATTATTAGCAGACATACCTTTAAACGGTCTCTTCTGAAATGTGTTGGCTCCTTTCTGTTGTTGTTGCTGCGGTTGTTGATGTTGCTTCCCTCTATACTACCTCCTTTTTTCCATCATAGCAAGGTCATTGCTCTTCGATTTCAAATTTCGTCGTCGCTCTTCTTCCTGTAGCAGAATCCCTGACACCTCTTCAAACACAGGGGCTTTCTCCCTTGCTGACAGCCCTGAGATGAACACCTGGTATTCATCAGTCATTCCGTTCAATGTGATCATGACTAGATCTGAATCGGAAACTTTCTCTCCGATATCTCCCAATCTATCCTTCAGCTCTTTGACTCTAGCAATGAATCCAGCAATGGACTCATTCTCCTCCATCTTCAATGCAAACAGCTTGCCTTTAAGTGACAACACACGGTTTGTATTTTGTGTCTAGTATAGGTTTTTGAGCATCGTCCAAATGTCAGTGGCCGATTTACAGTCTCTAATATGTGGGATAACATTCTCCTTGATGGACATCTTCAATATGACCTTCGCTTTTGTCTCCCTTTTATCCCAATCTTGCTCTTGTGTAGCTGATCCTAGTCTCAGCTCATTTCCTATAACGATCGACCACGCATTTGCACTTTCAAGTAAATTCTGCATCTTGAATTTCCAGTTGGAGAAATTCGATCCATCGAGCTTGCCAGACTCGTGGAGATACGATTCTATACTATTATTCATTGGATTGATAAAACTTCTGATCCTCTAATGAATAAGTCTATCCAACTGAACACTAAAAAAAAAAAATCACCACATACCAGATCCGAACCTCTGTTTTACTGAAGAAAAAAAATTGTACCTTCAATGAGCCACCACCAGGCAAGTCCGATCTGCTGCCACCGAATAGACCAGGAACTCCAATGTGCCACCACTGGGAAAATCTGATCTGCTAACATCGAACAGATCAAGAACTTCTAATGCGCGACCACCGAACAAATCCGATCTGCTGCCACCAAACAGATGAAGAGCTCCAATGTGCCACCACCAGGCAAATCCGATCTGCTACGACCGAACAGATCAGGAATTCCAATGCGCCACCACCGTGCAAATCTGATTTGCTGCCACCGAGCAGATCTAAAGCTTCAAAGTGCCACCACCGGGCAAGGTCGATCCACAAAAAATTGCAGATTTTCCAAAGAGAAATAGGCTGGCACTCCTTCGACGCTGAAAGACCCACGCCAGAAACAAAATCAACGCGTTTTACGAAATTGGCACGATTATGTCTTGCTTTTCCACGCCAATTGCAATTCCTGGCGCGTTGGCACGACTATTGCTCTAAAAACCGCGCCAAATGGCGTGAATGTTCCTTAAAAAACCGCGCCAACCCTTCTTTCTACTCAAAAATGTCATGACAGTTCACGACGAAACCGCGCCAACCATGTGCTTCAGGTGTTACTGCTTATCCGGAGCTCAGGACCAAGTGTCGTAAAATGGTCAAACTGAAAGTTCTCAGAACTGGATTGAACCTGAACAACCGGATAGAGCTCATCCTCTTAATTCCGACACTGCAAACGGTTCGAAAAACGGTCTCTGTATGCAGAAGTTATGCCAAAAACAAAATCACCCAATGACTCTTAATTTTTGAATTTAAAAAAAAAAAATAAAAATAAAAAAATTATTCCACAGAACATTCCTTGGAATATTCTAGGGAATATTCCTTTTGGGCACTGAATCAAAAACTGCCACGTGGCCCAGGGTGACATCAGCATTATGCTGGCGCATTGTTAAAATTTTGGGCAGAGTGGAATTGAACACACGACCTCCCGTAGACCAAGCCTAGGTCTTACCACTGCGCTACATAGGTGGGACACGTCATGTTGGTCTCAGCAAATTTTTTGAACGTTAAAGTTTGTTTGGGCGGGAAACGAAGGGGACCAGCCCCTAAGGGCCAGCCCCCATATTATATGACCATCACCCAAGAACCAGGGGCATAACCCATAACTATCGGCAGATGTTCAATGGTTATAATACGTGGTTGTCACATGTCCCCAAAGTCCAGGTTAAACAATGGTTAGACTGCCCGTCCGTCACAATTGTGGGCGCGCAATCCGAGAAAGACTGCTAGTGTTATAAATGCTTTCACATGTGCCATTAAAACAATCCGTTAACCGACGGTCTGTCTGGTGGAGGAT
The DNA here is from genome assembly GCA_000404065.3 of Pinus taeda. NCBI lineage: Eukaryota > Viridiplantae > Streptophyta > Pinopsida > Pinales > Pinaceae > Pinus > Pinus taeda. The sequence goes on along the minus strand of APFE030099324.1, from coordinate 300,013 downwards.
TTAGCGGAGCGCTCCAAAAATGGCAGAATTGCCTATTTGTCGGGGTTATATAGCAGTTAGCTAGTTTTAACTGGAGTTTTTCTAGGGCAGACTGGAAAAACTTTAATGAGCCCTAACTTTGGCTAGGAAAGTCCTTTTTGGACGAAAGTTTTTCGATTTTGGGTCTCTTCGACCTTCTAAAGCCATTGGCACAGGTTTCACAGCCATCTAAGGTCATTTGCAGGTGTTTTTGCTTCGTGGAACTTCCAGGAGCCACTAGAGCCAAATCCGTTTGGGAGCTGCATTAGGAATTGTGCAACGATTGAATGTGGAACGAAGGTCATCCCTAAAGGATTTCAACATTCTAAATCCATTGCTACAACTCGTTTTTCCTGTTGAGGCATTCTTCTTACTGTTTAGCTTCAGGGAAGCTTTCAGGGCCATTTCAGTGCTTGAGCTGTTTGGGGGCTATGTTCATCCATTTTTGGTGATTCAAAAGCCTATGTCTGCTATTTTCGACCTTCTGAGTCTAATGGAAGAGGTTTTAGAACCCATTGAGGTCATCTTGACCTCGAAATTCTCCATGCAAGTCTAAAGGGCCACTGGGGCCAATTGGGGAAAGTACTGTATGAGTTACAATTTCACTATTTAGTGCTTGGGAAAGAGCATGTTTAGCTAATTCCTATCTTCTGATTCTGTATTTACAGTCAGATCTGTCTTTCAAGACACTAATATTCTTGTATTAGCCTTTGTAGCATTTTTAATACAAGAGGACAAGCCTAGTTTGAGAGGCTTGGTCCAACAAATGTAGCCCAGAAGGGGTGAACTGCTTTATCATTTTGATGTCTTTATTTACTGAAGATGATATGCTAAACAAAACTGATATAAAATGTTAAACAACAAATATACATACCTTGCATACACACGTAATCACCTATTCAACTGCAGAAAGTTATTTGTCTTATTCCACAAGACATCAAACTTCAGGCATGTGTATGTCAAAGACTTCTAAGTGGTTACTTCGTTATTTATTTAGGTAGAGCCTGTAGAGGGCTAGGTAGCCTCTGGAACTCATCCTCTCTTTAAAGGTGATATTTCCGGTGAATGCCCCTACAGTCTATCTCTGTATAAGAAATAAGAGGTTTTCACCTTTTTAGACGTCACTTGGAGTGTATAGCTCACCTTTGAAATTATGGGAAATGGATACCTTGCACCCTTAAACAAGTACATTCCATTATAAGATCAGATGGTATCAGAGCTTGGGTTGAGCATTTGTTTATGAAAAAGGTGTTAAAGCAGTGTAAGAGATTGACTATTTTATGTGTTGCGAATGGTTTCTTGAATAAGAAGGGGTTTTTTGTTTGACATTTGGTTAAAGCTTGTCATTTTATTGAAAGCTTTGAGAACTCTTATTTGGAAGTTTCTTTTGTTTAATTGACCATTTACATAATGTCAACTTCTTCCACAAGTGAAGTTTCCTCCTTCACAAAATTCTTCAATAATGACATGAAGAATGAGTTCATTAAGGTGAAGGACATGGTGCAGATTCTCATTGAGGATCAAAGAGAAAGTGTTAAGCTTCATGCACAATTGTTGGCCATGAGGGAAGAGAAGAAGTTGCTTTCTGACCAATTGCAAGAAATGGAAGGCCAACTTCATATTGCAAACATGAATTTGGAAAGGATGCATGAGTTGGAGACACAACTCCTTGTTGCCAAAGAAGCCTTAGCCAAGTATCAGCTTGAAGAAGAGGTAAATATTTCTATTTTGTCTTCAAATTCTTATAAGAATGTTTATGTTGGTTCTTTTGAGAAACATACCAGAGGCATAGGTTCCAAGTTGATGTCCAAAATGGGATATGAAAGAAAAGGATTGGGCAAACATGCACAAGGTATAGTTGAGCCAATAATGGTTGAGGTAAGGCCTAAGAATTTGGGTCTTGGCTATGGACAATCTTCTGGAGAAAGTTCCAAAGTAGCCATGACGACAATTGAAACAGTTCCTAGAAGGAGTTTCATTTCAAGTTCCCTACCTCAAGTTGGTAAATATTGTATTCTTGGGGAATGCAATAGTTTGAAACATAGCTTGCAAGAAGAAGGTGTGCATAAGCATGCACTTGAACAAGAAAGTGGTGAAAGCTCTAAAACCACTGAAGGGATTGATAGTGTTCCAAAAGGAGCTTCTTCTTCATTTGATTCACCTCCTCATGAAGGTAATGAAGGTGAAAGAGAAAGGCATAAATCTGATTTCAATCATACTTCCTTTAATCATGTAAAGCATGGAAACTTTCCACACAAGCATTTGAAAAGAATTACATGTTCTTTTTGTGGTTTGGTTAACCATAGTGTTTCTAGATGTTGGAAAAGAATGGCAACATATAGGAAACTTTTGAAGGAAAGGAGGCAAGAAGCCAAAGTTCCATTGAACAATGCAAATCATGCTATCAAGAAGATGAACATGTGTTGCACTTATTGCCATAAGCAAGGACATACTGCTAAAAGGTGTTGGACTCTGAATCCAACAATACTTCCACGAAAGTTGAAGAAATTGGAGAAAGAGTATGGCAAGAATGGGAAGGAAGTTTCCATCATTGATATGTGTCAGGATGATACACATGTTGATATCGATGTGCAGTTAAAGGAATCTCCTTTGAAATGGATTGGTAAGAAATGGTTAGAATTATTATCCAATTAAAGTTGCATGTCTTTTGATTGAATGGATTTCTTTGTTAAGGGAATGCAAGTCCAGGATGGAAAAGCTGAGTATGATACTCACTAGTTTTGCAGCAATGTTTTTCATTTCTGCTCTTGTCACCAATATGTATTTTTATTGGGTTGATGTACCTGTTGGTCTTAGAAAATAAGAGTTGAAGTTGCACCTGTACATAGATGTTGTAGGTGTGTTTATCGAACTGTATATAGTTCATTGTGTTTGATACATACATGTGTTTGTAAATGTATCTTGTTGTTGGTCGACTAGTGTCGCTTGTGAGCACACTTTTACATTGTTGATTGTGTCACATGTTTCATTGACTTGTGTCGATTGTGCCACTTATGTTGTCGACTTGTGTCGATTGTGGTGCACATGTTTTGTCGACTTGTGTTGGTTGTGTACACATTTTCTATGTTGATGGTTGAGTCCATTGTTTAGCATATTTAACGACAAATTGTTGTTGATGATTGTCTTGTTGCAGAAAATACCTTTGGTGTCATTTGGTGCAGGGAAGGAAATTGGTGCAAAGCAGTGCACAATCCCATGAGCTGGAAAAGCATGCATGCAAAGAGGGCTCAAATTTTAGCATGGGTCTCTACTTCTTTTGAGAAGTTTTTGCAGCAAGTATCCCAAGAGTTTGGGATGAGCATTTGTAGTACATTCAGCATGCTACAGCCCGTAAAAGCCTTCTCATTTGGTAGGCAGCTCTTTTTCTGGAGCGGAGGTGACATGGATGGGCATCGTGACAGTTGGCAAGCCCACATGTTGAGAGGAAGATTTCAGCACATATATCAGCAAGTATAATTGCTGGTTTCTGCAAATTTTCAGTTTTTCTGGCGAACAAGCTTGGTCGGGATTCAACAAGTACTTGGCTTATGCAGCGAAAAGTTGCCATGACGACAGTTGGCAAGGCAGGACATTTTGGCATCAGTATGCTCTTTTGGCTGAACGGAAGAGGATATTTCTATTCCTCAAGTGTTGTATAGTTCAATTCAGAGATCCAGTAAGCTTTTGGGGACCAAAAGCCTCCTCATTTGGGAGGTGTGATCAGGAGCTCAGGACAAAGTGTCGTAAAATGGTCAAAAATGAAAGTGCTCAAAACTGGTTCGAACCTGAACAACCAGATAGAGCTCGTCCTTTTGATTCTGGCACCGCAAACGGTTCGAAAAATGGTCTCCGTATGCAGACGTTATGCCAAACACAAAATCGCCCAATGACTCTTAATTTTTGAATTTTTTCAAAAAAATTAAAAAAAAATATTCCACAAAATATTCCTTGGAATATTCTAGGGAATATTTCTTTTGGGCAACGAATCAAAACTACCACGTGTCCGAAGGTGACATCATCATTATGTTGGCGCATTGTTAAAATTTTGGGCAGAGTGGAATTGAACACACGACCTCCCACAGACCAAGCCTAAGTCTTACCACTGCACTACGTAGGTGGGACACGTCATGTTGGTCTGAGCAAATTTATTTGAACGTTAAAGTTTGTTTGGGCAGGCAACGAAGGGGACCAGCTCCTAAGGGCTAACCTCCATATTATATGATCGTCGCCTAAGAACTAGGGGCATAACCCATAACTATCGGCGGATGTTCAATGGTTATAATACGTGGTGGTCACCTGTCCCCAAAGTCCAGGTTAAACAATGGTTAGACTGCCCGTCAACCACAATTGTGGACACGCAATTCGAGAAAGACTGCAAGTGTTATAAATGCGTTCACATGTGCCATTAAAACAATCCGTTAACCGACGGTCTATCTGGTGGAGGATTTGGTGGAGCACTCCAAAAATGGTAGAATTGCCTATTTGTCGGGGTTATCTGGTAGTTAGCCAGTTTTAACTGGAGTTTTTCTAGGGCAGACTGGAAAAACCATAATGAGCCCTAACTTTGGCTAGAAAAGTCCTTTTTGGACGAATATTTTTTTGATTTTGGGTCTCTTCGACCTTCTGAAGCCATTGGCATAGGTTTCATAGCCATCTGAGGTCATTTACAGGTGTTTTTGCTTCGTGGAACTTCCAGGAGCCACTAGAGCCAAATGAGTTTGGGAGCTACATTGGGAATTGTGCAGCGATTGAATGTGGAACGAAGGTCATTTCTGAAGCCTTTCAGCATTCTGAATCCATTTCTACAGCTCGTTTTTCCTGTTGAGGCATTCTTCTCACTATTTAGCTTCAAGGAAGATTTCAAGGCCACTGGGGCCATTTTAGTGCTTGAGCTGTTTGGGGGATATGTTCATCCATTTTTGGTTATTCAAAAGCCTATTTCTATTATTTTTGATGTTCTGAGTCTAATTGCAAAGGTTTTAGAACCCATTGAGGTAATCTTCACCTCGAAATTCTACATGCAAGTCTAAAGGGCCACTAGGGCCAATTGGGGAAGGTACTGTATGAGGTACAAATTCACTATTTAGTGCTTGGGAAAGAGCATGATTAGCTAATTCCTATCTTTTGATTCTGTATTTACAATCAGATCAGTCTTTCGAGACACTAATATTCTTGTAGTAGCCTTTGTGGCATTTTTAATACAAGAGGACAAGCCTAGTTTGAGAGCCTTGGTCCAACAAATGTAGCCCAGAAGGGGTGAAATGCTTTATCATTTTGATGTCTTTATTTACTGAAGATGATATGCTAAACAAAACTGATATAAAGTGTTAAACAGCAAATATACATAACTTGCATGCACACATAATCACCTATTCAGCTGCAGAAAGTTATTTGTCTTATTCCGTAAGACATCAAACTTCAAGTATGTGTATGTCAAAGACTTCTAAGTGTTTACTTCATTATTTCTTTAGGCAGAGCCTGTAGAGGGTCAGGTAGCCTCTGGAACTCGTCCTCTCTTTAGAGGTGACATGTCCGATGAATGCCCCTACAGTCTATCTCTGTATAAGAAATAAAAAGTTTTCACCTTTTTAGAGGTCACTTGGAGTGTATAGCTCACCTTTGAAATTATGGGAAATGGATACCTTGCACCCTTAAACAAGTACATTCCATTATCAGATCAACTGCAGTCCACCTGATTCTATGAAGCTTCTAGATACACCACCGCCACTATAGTTCTGTACAAAGATGCATCCTAAAAAAATAATAAGGTTGTCCCTACTATGTGCTTTGATACCAAGATAAAAATCAGACTTGAATTGAAAACGAAGGAGTTACAGCTCACAGGTGAGTATTGCACCTGGAGACTGCACTCAAACAAAGAGAACTCTCTCTGTTCACTCTACTATTCATGAATGAAAGATTACATCATTAAGTACAACAGGAAGTTGCAACCAAACTCCTAAACTCTAGGAACAAATCCTAAACTAAGGAGATACGTTACAACTTGTGTAACCATTTCTCCATTAATACAAAATAATATTAATTATTTTCAACTTAATTTAATTTCTATTCGCTAATGTTAAACATATATAGATATCGTCCTTAGAATGAGTACAAGGCTTTTATTGTGGGTTTAGTATTGACTACTATTACATTTTACAATTAGGATATGGCTTTCTCTTTTAGTCTGGCTTGCACACATCAAAAACATTTTTAGAAAAAAGTCAACATTAATTAACTAAGAATAAACACTCATGAGCTTCATAATCAAACATGATATAATAGAGTGAGATGAAAAAATTTATCTTCTTTACAAAAATTAGAGCAAAAATTCATTTTTTTTTAAATAAGTAAAATCACCATTAAAAATCTACAAAAATAATAGCAAACAAAATAATTTCTATTACATTTATATAACAACTATTAAAAGAACCATCACATTATACTTTATAAAAAATAATATTCAATAATTAAACACTTAAGCCATATAAAATATAAAATGTTAATGAATACATAGTATATATTTTTAAAATTTAATTGTTTGTATTTTTTAATGATATTTAAATTGTTTTCAATATGTTTAATTATTTGAGAAAATTACAAATGTCTTCCATCAGGATATTAACTCTTCACTAAATTATTAGAGAATAGAAAACGATTTCATTATATAGAATATTGATACCATTAAACGTTATCATCATAAAAAGTTATTTTAGTTTATTAAATTTTATCTTATTTTACGTTAAAAAAAATAAATATATTTAAAATTTGATGAAAAGAAAAAATGTAGTACAAGTGAAAAATTGAAAAATCCAAAACTTCGAATTTTTAAATAATTTTGCTATAGCATTGATTCTCTTATTTTTCATCAGGAAAGATGGAGAGATCGACTTTGCAATGAATAATGTATTTTACGGAATCATTTTATAAGATTTAAATGCATCATCAGCTTGATAATAACAAAAATCTTGTGCAAAGAAATCATTTGAATCCTCACCACAACTATTCTGGTAAGAAAAATCTTGTGCAGAGAAATCATTTGAATCCTGACCAGAACTATTCTGGTGCAGGGCAAGAAAGAATCGTGATGAGTTGGTTATTTCTGCTTCATTTTTTCTGGGCACTCCATCTGTAATAGAAAAAGCAATTTGTCAAGATTGCTTATCTTTACAATTTTTTTGACCAAACCTTTGTTGAGATTTTCTGTTTTAATAAAATAGTCAAAAATCTCAGTCGGTGACAACAATAGGAATTTGTTCCTAGATTAGATGCAGTTTGTTGGGAGGGAGTTAATGCATCCTAAATTTGAGAGGATTTATGAGGCAGTTAGATTTTCTTTGTTATAAATCAGATGTCCATATGGATTGTTTTAGTGTGAGAGTTTGTGAGGATTTGATTTATGTAATCCCTTGTTTGATTAATAAAGAATTGCCGATGCCTATGTTTGGTGGACGTAGCCTAGATTGGTTGGGTGAACCACGTTAAACTTATGTCTTTCCTGTGCATGATTTAATCGCTGTGTATATGTTTTATTGATTGCTGTGCATCTGATTTCCAACAAATGATATGAGAGAAATGTTGGAGGTGGAGCGCAATTGATTGCTGGTGGTACATTGGATTAGGCAGGTGTTGCTGGAGCGCTGGTGCGTAGAGGTGCGTTGAATCGATTAATCGATTGAACCTGCGTGCTGTGCCTCTGATCTCCAACAAAATTCAAGAAAGATTTCCTATTACTACACTAGTAGGATAAGAACTTTCCCACCAACGTAGAATATTTGGAATTTCTTTGGATTTGAATGCAATTAAATAACAGATATGAATCTGGTAATTCGTTTCGAAGAGATACATACCATCCTCACCCAGATATGGATTTGGATTTGAATGTAATTAAATAAGAAATATTAACTGATGTGGATTCACGACGTACCATCCTCGCACACCTTTTGGGCCTATTTTTATTTGCGTCATTTTAAGTCACACACAACTCCACAACTACGTGGGCCATCTTGATTTACAACTAAATCTGCTTCGTGTGACCCATGAGTTGTCTTACCTAATCCCAGAACCTTGAATTTTCCTGAAATCCCTTCCAATCCCTTCCCTTACCTCCTCTTTATTACCAACAAGACATCCAACGCTCTCAATAGCCATCAACAAATCGCTCTCTTCTCCAGACAGTGCTTGAGCAGCAGACAAAGGGGGAATATATAATAGCTATTATAATTATATATCTATTTAATCAAACTATAAATTGTTTTCAATATAATTCAAGTGTAGACGAATGAAATTAAATGGTTGATTTTATTCTTATTTGTCCAATTTTAAAATATTTCAAAAACTATCATCCAATTAAAAATAATTTAACAAAATAGTTAAAAAATCTAAATTTGTAGATGGATTAAAAATTTCCTTGGCATTCATATTTTAATTGAATTTTTATAACTACCTCATTTAAAATTCATATTCCTACTTAACTACACTTCTTCAAATGTTGCAAAGATGCTCCACATTTTTTATTTTATTCTTATTTGTGAAATTTTAAAATATTTCAAAAACTATCCTCCAATTAAAAATAATTTAACAAAATAGTTAAAAATTCTAAATTTGTAGATGGATTAAAAATTTCGCATTCATATTTTAATTGAATTTTTATAACTACCTCATTTAAAATTCATATTCCTACTTAACTACCCTTCTTCAAATGTTGCAAAGATGCTCCACTGTGTACTAAACTTGAGAATCATTTTTCTCTAATAACTTCAAAATTTATATTCCTACTTATGCTCCACACTTCTTCAATTGTTGCAAAGATGCTCCACTACTTACTAAATTTGACAATCATTTTTCTCTAATAACTTCAAAATTTATATTTCTACTTAACTACACTTCTTCAATTAGTACAAAGATGCTCCATTATCTTTTAAATTTGACAATGATTTTTCTCTAACAACCTCATTATCTTGCTTAAGGCCTTTGTCTTGTTTGAAAACCAAGATATGTGAAAAGAAATCTTTTCCTTGGCCTCTCTTTCTCTTGATTCAAGACAAGAACGCAGTACCAAAATTGTTCATTTTTTTTCCACTTTGAATCTCCTACCTCTAAACAACCATGAACTCCAACTAGAACTTTCTTCTTCTTGAAGCTATGGGTTCTTTTGTTGTTGAGAAGCCTTAGAGAATCAAACTTGGCTTTCATTTCCATCATGTTAATTGTCTAACCATATTCTTGTTTAACACTATCACTCAATTTTGATCACAATATCATTAACTTTATCTAAAGCTTTTCTGAAAAAGTAAAAAAATGAAAACCACTTTACTTAGATGCATTGAATCGTGTTATCTAGTGTTAACAACATGATAAGAGGCCAATATGAATTCACACCTTTTGACCACCATGAGAAAGGATCAAGGAAGCAGAGAAATGGTAGAAGGTTTGTCCACCACAAATCCTAGATGGATTCCAATGAATGAACAAATAGTTTTAGTAGAAACCATGTATTGTGAAGGGATTTTCAATCCCAATACCATTCAAATCGATCAATTCGTTGGTCAACTATGGATTTATGGCAACATGGAAGGGAGGAATGTGTTCTACTAGTTCCAAAATCGTAAATCTCACAAGCAACAGATATAGAAAGAAGATACAATGGTTTTTCTTGTATTCGTTCTTTGTAGGATGTTCTTGGCGACAAAAACTAAACCAAGAAACCAAATCAACGAGTCTTTATGAGCCAGAGGGGGCTCCTTCAATTGTTACGAGGCTTTGTTTAATGTTGTTCGCTGTCACTGGACAACAACTTGTGAAGCACAATGACCATATTTACGATTCACTTTGGTTGGTTTTTAATGATTATCCAATCTATGTTTATGAATAAATCCCTCTCTTGTAGAGTCTTTGGTCAAAGTGCGAACATCCAATTTGACAAAATAACATGATTTTATAAAGAATTTAACATAAGAATATAAGGGAATCCATGATAATTAAGTAGTCATGTTGAATACTTAATCAACGAGACATAGTGTATGCATGTAGAAGATTCCTATACCCAAACAAAACACATTCAAAAGATGACAGAAACCAACAATTAGCATATATGGAGGAATTAACCAAGACAAACAATCTAATTAATTGATATCTTTAAATGATTATAACTTTACATGGGATTTCAAAGAGATTGACACTAAATCTATTCTTTCCCAAATCTCTTAGGTTACTTTGACCATGTGCAAAAAATAAGGTATGAAAGCACTAGAAAAACATATAGGAAACACAATTTCTATAAAAAACTAGAGCTAGAATGCTTCAATTAGAATTTATATAATAAAAGCTTTAGAAAGTGACAGGGTTTTTGCATCAAAAGCCCACCCTTTTACATTACAATTTAAACAATATATAGAATAAATCTCTCCTAAAATGTTACAATATTTATGGAATGAAAACTGGCACAATAACTAAAAATAAAATAATACCTCTAATTTATTTTTTGGAAACTTGGAGTTGTTTACAAGTCTTTTGCCTTGAACTCTTAAGTTGCTTAAACTGTGTGTTCAAAAACTGCACTTTGATCCCAGTTTCTTGATCTTGCGCTGCTAGCTGTCTTTGGAATGTTGACATCTTTTCCTCTAAATCTGAACATGAATGACTGTTGATCTTCCTCCTTCAAATGGTAAAATCATGTCTATAATTTGGTTGACTAATATGTTTTGCTATGTGTCCTTTGAATTTCCAATGCTTGAATTAACCAATGATTTTATGTCATTTTTTTAAAAATACTTCACCATTGTTGTAAAATATTTTTGGAAGAAAATATGTTGATAAATGTTTTTCAAATATTCTCTATTTTGATAAATGAATTTCATACTTCTCTATTTTCGTGAATTTCATAAATTAAATTCTCAAAATATTTCATCAAATAATTGTATCTCATAAATCCATCCATCGTTTGAAATCCATGTCTTGTTTTGAAATCTATGTCTTGTTTTTCCCTGAATTTATATATTTATCAATAAATAAAATTCATAAACATATTTCTGAAAACCATCAACTCATTCCCTTCCCATGGTTTTGAAAACCATGTATTTTTTTGCCCGAATTAATATATTAATAAATAAATGGATTCATAAACATATCTATTAAAACCATTCACTGATTTCCTCCCCATGGATTTTTTAAAAACCATGTCTTGTTTTTCCATGGTTGATAAAGTACTTTTTTTTTACTTTCCCCTTTTACTCCTCTAAAATATTTGGATAAGTATTTATCCAAATCCCATTTCCCATGCATTTATCCTCTTGATACCATAGAAAAAAAATGCCTTTATTCTCTGTAAAAATAAATGTTTTCACTCGCCTCCTTTTGCTTTCAACTGTAACCTCATTTCATAAATATATCACTTGTAACTTTCACCTGTAAATTCATTTACATAAATGTATGGCCTGTAAAAATCTCCTTTCACCTCAGTCCCATTTTACTCAGTCTCCCATCCATATAAATTTAGGACTTGTCTTTAGTGAGACTTTCTGGAAACTTTTCCAGTAGGTTTTTCCAGTCTAATTTCTCTAACATCCAAAAGGAATTTATTGAAATCACTAGCTTGATGGGTAACTCCTGCATAATCAAAGTTCCCTAGGGTTTTTCACGGTGTTGAATCCATATATACAATCAAAAAACGAGTTTAACTAAAACAAATTAAGATTTCACCTCAAAAGCTTTCGCCATATTCCAAGACTGAAGATTCCAAAAAATCGCACTAAGGACAACTCCCAAAATTTATTTCATAAACATATGAAATTTCTACCCCGCCACATTTTATAAAATTTGAATTAATACAAATAATGGTTTAGGAGGAGGGTAGTAAGTGGTTTAGTATGGGGTCCGAAATGCATGAGAGCCTTACAGTTGTAAAAAGTAGTAAATTTAAAAAAGCTTTTCGGAGAGGATGGTAAAAAGTTAAATAGGCAACCCTCCATTGATTAAGTCTTCACACATCTTGAGAAATGAAAGATTACGATGGTTTAGTAGCTAAGTGCGGGGTGGGATCATACATTTAATTTTGACTTTTTTTTATTTGATTGGTGACTTGACGTATTTGGGATAAGATAAAATGTGGTTTCTATAGTTTGGAGATTAGGTTTGTAATTTTTAAAACAGTTTTTAATTTTAAATAAATAATTTATAAAAATATAATATATATATTTTATAAAATCAAATTTTATTTAAATAAAACCCTGTAAAAATAACTGAGAAGGATTTATAACAATTTCATAAACTTTTTGGTTTAGCTAAAGTAATGCTAAAGTAATAGTGGTCAACATGATAATCGATTGCTAGAGTCATGCATGGGTAGAGACTAATAAGTAAATGATTTATTTTTCACAAGATGTTGCCATACCTTCCTGAATAAAACCAACAATATGAAGACTTTATATTTCTTCTACATCTTTCCTCTTTATCCTTATTCAAAATTTTGTTTCACTATTACACTACCTGCATTGCATCCCACCATTTTTATGCATGTTTTTTATCCCTCTTTTAAAATTATATATTTATTTCATATAACTAATTTGAATTATATTACTTTTAATATCAAATATAATATAAAAGATATTTCTTTTTAAACAATATAAAAGATATTTCTTTTTAAACAAAAATGAGAAGACATTATATAAAATATGTTCCCAGTCTTAACAAATATACGGTACTTTTCGTACATTGCATCTTATTTCTTAGGGTCTTCCACTGTGTGAGGTACCAAAAAGACTATAATGGAAACAAACTACAATAGAAAATCAACATGCATAGATCTTCGAAAAATATTCTAACAAAAGGACGCATTTACAAAGGATCCCTTTAATAAAGGAGAAAGAAAGTCTCATACTGAGGTTTCTTTAGATCTAAATGTAGAATTCCTCTATGAGGACTTGAAGTAGTACTAGTGATTTTTTTGTTTGTGAGTGCTTGAGGCATTTTTTTTAGGTCCTTTATCTTTCGTCGAAGTGCATCAAGCTTGTCATATTAATAGGATATCTTGACCTTCAAGGAATAGATTTCCTTTATCAGTAGTATTAGATCATTTTTTTGCTGATGAAGTTTCCATTTGATATCCATGTTCTCCCTCCGAAGGCCTCAATTTGGTGACTGAATTCATTATAGGCCTTGGTGCTACCAAGAGAATCAGGTTTCCTTTCCTAGTCATTATTGTCTGTGATGTGGAAGGGTGGACTAGGTGATAGAGTAAACTAGGCTCGAGGAATACAAATAGGATAATATAGGGCTATCAAAAGGAATGTAGGAGATACGAACAACAAATGAGGAGACAAAAACTATATACACTAGAGGGGCTATGCCAAGGGAGGTAAACATGAGTTCAGAGCATTTAAGGGAATTCATAGGGCTTGGGATTAGACAAATTGAGCAAACTAAATGCTGAGGGAGAATCTAGAAAGAAAAAAATAGACACCAAAGGCGACAAATTTTGAGGGGAATAGAAGAATTCACCCTAATGAACAAAGGAAACTAGATAGAAACAAAGCTCTAGAAAATAACCCCAACCTGAGAATTTGTCCCATCATCTTCGATATCTAGAGTACTGAGGATACCACAGACCATTCAACTACCACCACGCTGCAGAGACATATCGTGAGTTCCTAAGTGGAGATAGTACAAATCCAACTCGTTGCAAGGACGTGAGATATGAACACATAACCTATTGACGCACGTAGAACAAACATTCATAAAGAGGCAAATACGTAGCCCATTGTCTCGATGGGTAGCAATCCAAAAAATTCCTTGAGAATGGAGTGACAGAAGCTGCTAGGGGGAAATTTGGAAGTTTCTCTATAGTTGTACCATGACACTTCTATGAGGGAACCAAACAAAATCCAAAGATTTATTACAGGAGCCCTAGGCTTCATAGAGAGAATCCACCCTATCAAGCATAATATTAATGATGCCTAGCTTCATAAAACTCCACATATTAAAGTGCCTGGTCAAGTCAAGGTAGGTGATTATGTATGAACACTAAGGATGGAGCAAGTGGATCTAGTAGGGTGTCCTCCCATACACGTTCCACTTGCCTAGCAGGGGCCA
>APFE030099324.1:214936-276857 GCA_000404065.3 Pinus taeda | reverse complement strand
GCGGTTTTCTCTGACACAATGTAAAACAAAACACCGCCCGCCAGACATAACCGAATTCCGCTCAGAGCTCTAGCATCCATCTCATCCCATTCATCCTCCGTCATGGAAGCAGGTCTTTTGTTTTTCCCCAACAGTGCTTTCGCCACACCTTGTTGAACCAGCAGATCGTGCATCTTCACCTTCCAGATTTCAAAATTATTCTTACCATTGAATTTCTCAATTTCGAACCGGGCACTTTGATTTTTCGCCATTTTGTAAAAAAACACAGTAATCTCCAAATATCCAACCAGCAATTTAAAAAAAAATTGCCTATGCCTTTGTTTTACGGAACAAAAAACTGCCTATGCCTTAAAAAAAAAATCTTCCCTTCTCAAAATTGTTTTTTTTTCTGCCTCTTCCTTTGTTTTTAAAAAAACAAAATTCATTTGCTGGCCAAGTTTTTGTACCCACAAACATCAACCACAAACATCAACGGACTTTCAAAAAAAAAACATATGGGTGATTCATACCAAACATTACATCATTTGCAACGCAAACTTTTATACAATTTAGTGCAAAAAGAACACACGGTCATATATATGGTCTTATATATATCGCCCTTTGCACACCAAAATTACATATAAGTCGCAGGCCAACGGTCACATATATCCACGTTGAAAATCAATATCCGCGCCGGTTTATTAAACCTATGTATCAACCTGTAAGCACATATTTCTGTGCTGTTTTAATACATATATCCACGTTGATTTAAAGCATACCCACGCTGTTGGTTTAAATAAAAAACCCACGTTGTTGGTTTAAATAAAAAACCCACGCTGTTTCTTGAAATCAAACCCACGCTGAGTTTTAAATGCATCCAGCCAGTTTTAAATCAGATTATGAACAGGTTTCATTTTGTACCATGGCATTCGGGCAAATACAAAAAAACAAAACGCGCAGGGGCTGCAATTGTTTTATAAGAAATGGTTGTCTGTTGCAGCAAAACACCAACTAAAAAACCAGCCTTTGCCAGACTGAACACAACCCAACCCTCGGATTTATGTATGAGTGCGCACAAGGTAAACACGCACCAGCGATTTAAACAAAGGAACGCACCACTCAAAAAATCCAAATTCAAATGAGTTTTAACTTGTTTCCACAGCAATTTAAAAAACAGCAATTAAAATACCAGGTTAACAAGCTTTCCAATTTCTGGCAATGCGCTCTCCACGCACCTACAGCAACAGCAACCAGAGAAAAAATTCTCCACCACAGCAACACCAGCGCTCCACCTCCAAACTGTGCGGCTCCTCCAGCACCTCACCTCCAACATGCTCTGATACCATTTGTTGGAATTCAGGCACAGCAATTTAAATAAAACACACACAGCAGAAGCAAGCACATAACACAGTATTAACGTGGTTCACCCAACCAATCTGGGCTACGTCCACCAAACATAGGCATCAGGAATATATTAAATAAATTTGGAGATTACATCAATGAAATCCTCACACTCTCTTGGCAAACCACCCGAATGGTTGCCTATTATATAGAATAGAGAATCTAACAACCTCATAACTCCCTCACATCAAATATAGGAGGCATTAACTCCCTCCCAACAACCTGGAGCTAATCTAGGAACTGATTCCCTATTGTTGTCATCCTTCAGAGATTTTTGCCTATTTGACTCAAACAACAAAATCTCAACAGGATTTGAATGTAATTAAATAAGAAATATTAACTGATGTGGATTCACGACGTACCATCCTCGCACACCTTTTGGGCCTATTTTTATTTGCGTCATTTTAAGTCACACACAACTCCACAACTACGTGGGCCATCTTGATTTACAACTAAATCTGCTTCGTGTGACCCATGAGTTGTCTTACCTAATCCCAGAACCTTGAATTTTCCTGAAATCCCTTCCAATCCCTTCCCTTACCTCCTCTTTATTACCAACAAGACATCCAACGCTCTCAATAGCCATCAACAAATCGCTCTCTTCTCCAGACAGTGCTTGAGCAGCAGACAAAGGGGGAATATATAATAGCTATTATAATTATATATCTATTTAATCAAACTATAAATTGTTTTCAATATAATTCAAGTGTAGACGAATGAAATTAAATGGTTGATTTTATTCTTATTTGTCCAATTTTAAAATATTTCAAAAACTATCATCCAATTAAAAATAATTTAACAAAATAGTTAAAAAATCTAAATTTGTAGATGGATTAAAAATTTCCTTGGCATTCATATTTTAATTGAATTTTTATAACTACCTCATTTAAAATTCATATTCCTACTTAACTACACTTCTTCAAATGTTGCAAAGATGCTCCACATTTTTTATTTTATTCTTATTTGTGAAATTTTAAAATATTTCAAAAACTATCCTCCAATTAAAAATAATTTAACAAAATAGTTAAAAATTCTAAATTTGTAGATGGATTAAAAATTTCGCATTCATATTTTAATTGAATTTTTATAACTACCTCATTTAAAATTCATATTCCTACTTAACTACCCTTCTTCAAATGTTGCAAAGATGCTCCACTGTGTACTAAACTTGAGAATCATTTTTCTCTAATAACTTCAAAATTTATATTCCTACTTATGCTCCACACTTCTTCAATTGTTGCAAAGATGCTCCACTACTTACTAAATTTGACAATCATTTTTCTCTAATAACTTCAAAATTTATATTTCTACTTAACTACACTTCTTCAATTAGTACAAAGATGCTCCATTATCTTTTAAATTTGACAATGATTTTTCTCTAACAACCTCATTATCTTGCTTAAGGCCTTTGTCTTGTTTGAAAACCAAGATATGTGAAAAGAAATCTTTTCCTTGGCCTCTCTTTCTCTTGATTCAAGACAAGAACGCAGTACCAAAATTGTTCATTTTTTTTCCACTTTGAATCTCCTACCTCTAAACAACCATGAACTCCAACTAGAACTTTCTTCTTCTTGAAGCTATGGGTTCTTTTGTTGTTGAGAAGCCTTAGAGAATCAAACTTGGCTTTCATTTCCATCATGTTAATTGTCTAACCATATTCTTGTTTAACACTATCACTCAATTTTGATCACAATATCATTAACTTTATCTAAAGCTTTTCTGAAAAAGTAAAAAAATGAAAACCACTTTACTTAGATGCATTGAATCGTGTTATCTAGTGTTAACAACATGATAAGAGGCCAATATGAATTCACACCTTTTGACCACCATGAGAAAGGATCAAGGAAGCAGAGAAATGGTAGAAGGTTTGTCCACCACAAATCCTAGATGGATTCTAATGAATGAAAGGATCAAGGAAGCAGAGAAATGGTAGAAGGTTTGTCCACCACAAATCCTAGATGGATTCCAATGAATGAACAAATAGTTTTAGTAGAAACCATGTATTGTGAAGGGATTTTCAATCCCAATACCATTCAAATCGATCAATTCGTTGGTCAACTATGGATTTATGGCAACATGGAAGGGAGGAATGTGTTCTACTAGTTCCAAAATCGTAAATCTCACAAGCAACAGATATAGAAAGAAGATACAATGGTTTTTCTTGTATTCGTTCTTTGTAGGATGTTCTTGGCGACAAAAACTAAACCAAGAAACCAAATCAACGAGTCTTTATGAGCCAGAGGGGGCTCCTTCAATTGTTACGAGGCTTTGTTTAATGTTGTTCGCTGTCACTGGACAACAACTTGTGAAGCACAATGACCATATTTACGATTCACTTTGGTTGGTTTTTAATGATTATCCAATCTATGTTTATGAATAAATCCCTCTCTTGTAGAGTCTTTGGTCAAAGTGCGAACATCCAATTTGACAAAATAACATGATTTTATAAAGAATTTAACATAAGAATATAAGGGAATCCATGATAATTAAGTAGTCATGTTGAATACTTAATCAACGAGACATAGTGTATGCATGTAGAAGATTCCTATACCCAAACAAAACACATTCAAAAGATGACAGAAACCAACAATTAGCATATATGGAGGAATTAACCAAGACAAACAATCTAATTAATTGATATCTTTAAATGATTATAACTTTACATGGGATTTCAAAGAGATTGACACTAAATCTATTCTTTCCCAAATCTCTTAGGTTACTTTGACCATGTGCAAAAAATAAGGTATGAAAGCACTAGAAAAACATATAGGAAACACAATTTCTATAAAAAACTAGAGCTAGAATGCTTCAATTAGAATTTATATAATAAAAGCTTTAGAAAGTGACAGGGTTTTTGCATCAAAAGCCCACCCTTTTACATTACAATTTAAACAATATATAGAATAAATCTCTCCTAAAATGTTACAATATTTATGGAATGAAAACTGGCACAATAACTAAAAATAAAATAATACCTCTAATTTATTTTTTGGAAACTTGGAGTTGTTTACAAGTCTTTTGCCTTGAACTCTTAAGTTGCTTAAACTGTGTGTTCAAAAACTGCACTTT
Source organism: Pinus taeda (assembly GCA_000404065.3). Lineage (NCBI taxonomy): Eukaryota > Viridiplantae > Streptophyta > Pinopsida > Pinales > Pinaceae > Pinus > Pinus taeda. The sequence continues at coordinate 272,408 of APFE030099324.1, read as the reverse complement.
GATCCCAGTTTCTTGATCTTGCGCTGCTAGCTGTCTTTGGAATGTTGACATCTTTTCCTCTAAATCTGAACATGAATGACTGTTGATCTTCCTCCTTCAAATGGTAAAATCATGTCTATAATTTGGTTGACTAATATGTTTTGCTATGTGTCCTTTGAATTTCCAATGCTTGAATTAACCAATGATTTTATGTCATTTTTTTAAAAATACTTCACCATTGTTGTAAAATATTTTTGGAAGAAAATATGTTGATAAATGTTTTTCAAATATTCTCTATTTTGATAAATGAATTTCATACTTCTCTATTTTCGTGAATTTCATAAATTAAATTCTCAAAATATTTCATCAAATAATTGTATCTCATAAATCCATCCATCGTTTGAAATCCATGTCTTGTTTTGAAATCTATGTCTTGTTTTTCCCTGAATTTATATATTTATCAATAAATAAAATTCATAAACATATTTCTGAAAACCATCAACTCATTCCCTTCCCATGGTTTTGAAAACCATGTATTTTTTTGCCCGAATTAATATATTAATAAATAAATGGATTCATAAACATATCTATTAAAACCATTCACTGATTTCCTCCCCATGGATTTTTTAAAAACCATGTCTTGTTTTTCCATGGTTGATAAAGTACTTTTTTTTTACTTTCCCCTTTTACTCCTCTAAAATATTTGGATAAGTATTTATCCAAATCCCATTTCCCATGCATTTATCCTCTTGATACCATAGAAAAAAAATGCCTTTATTCTCTGTAAAAATAAATGTTTTCACTCGCCTCCTTTTGCTTTCAACTGTAACCTCATTTCATAAATATATCACTTGTAACTTTCACCTGTAAATTCATTTACATAAATGTATGGCCTGTAAAAATCTCCTTTCACCTCAGTCCCATTTTACTCAGTCTCCCATCCATATAAATTTAGGACTTGTCTTTAGTGAGACTTTCTGGAAACTTTTCCAGTAGGTTTTTCCAGTCTAATTTCTCTAACATCCAAAAGGAATTTATTGAAATCACTAGCTTGATGGGTAACTCCTGCATAATCAAAGTTCCCTAGGGTTTTTCACGGTGTTGAATCCATATATACAATCAAAAAACGAGTTTAACTAAAACAAATTAAGATTTCACCTCAAAAGCTTTCGCCATATTCCAAGACTGAAGATTCCAAAAAATCGCACTAAGGACAACTCCCAAAATTTATTTCATAAACATATGAAATTTCTACCCCGCCACATTTTATAAAATTTGAATTAATACAAATAATGGTTTAGGAGGAGGGTAGTAAGTGGTTTAGTATGGGGTCCGAAATGCATGAGAGCCTTACAGTTGTAAAAAGTAGTAAATTTAAAAAAGCTTTTCGGAGAGGATGGTAAAAAGTTAAATAGGCAACCCTCCATTGATTAAGTCTTCACACATCTTGAGAAATGAAAGATTACGATGGTTTAGTAGCTAAGTGCGGGGTGGGATCATACATTTAATTTTGACTTTTTTTTATTTGATTGGTGACTTGACGTATTTGGGATAAGATAAAATGTGGTTTCTATAGTTTGGAGATTAGGTTTGTTATTTTTAAAACTAAGTTATTTATATTTAAAATAAAATAATTTATAAAAAAATAAATATATATATTTTATAAAATCAAATTTTATTTAAATAAAACCCTGTAAAAATAACTGAGAAGGATTTATAACAATTTCATAAACTTTTTGGTTTAGCTAAAGTAATGCTAAAGTAATAGTGGTCAACATGATAATCGATTGCTAGAGTCATGCATGGGTAGAGACTAATAAGTAAATGATTTATTTTTCACAAGATGTTGCCATACCTTCCTGAATAAAACCAACAATATGAAGACTTTATATTTCTTCTACATCTTTCCTCTTTATCCTTATTCAAAATTTTGTTTCACTATTACACTACCTGCATTGCATCCCACCATTTTTATGCATGTTTTTATTTCCTCTTTTTAAAATTATTATATTTTTTTTCATATAACTAATTTGAAATTATATATACTTTTAATTAATCATTATATAAAATATAAAAGATATTTCTTTTTAAACAATATAAAAGATATTTCTTTTTAAACAAAAATGAGAAGACATTATATAAAATATGTTCCCAGTCTTAACAAATATACGGTACTTTTCGTACATTGCATCTTATTTCTTAGGGTCTTCCACTGTGTGAGGTACCAAAAAGACTATAATGGAAACAAACTACAATAGAAAATCAACATGCATAGATCTTCGAAAAATATTCTAACAAAAGGACGCATTTACAAAGGATCCCTTTAATAAAGGAGAAAGAAAGTCTCATACTGAGGTTTCTTTAGATCTAAATGTAGAATTCCTCTATGAGGACTTGAAGTAGTACTAGTGATTTTTTTGTTTGTGAGTGCTTGAGGCATTTTTTTTAGGTCCTTTATCTTTCGTCGAAGTGCATCAAGCTTGTCATATTAATAGGATATCTTGACCTTCAAGGAATAGATTTCCTTTATCAGTAGTATTAGATCATTTTTTTGCTGATGAAGTTTCCATTTGATATCCATGTTCTCCCTCCGAAGGCCTCAATTTGGTGACTGAATTCATTATAGGCCTTGGTGCTACCAAGAGAATCAGGTTTCCTTTCCTAGTCATTATTGTCTGTGATGTGGAAGGGTGGACTAGGTGATAGAGTAAACTAGGCTCGAGGAATACAAATAGGATAATATAGGGCTATCAAAAGGAATGTAGGAGATACGAACAACAAATGAGGAGACAAAAACTATATACACTAGAGGGGCTATGCCAAGGGAGGTAAACATGAGTTCAGAGCATTTAAGGGAATTCATAGGGCTTGGGATTAGACAAATTGAGCAAACTAAATGCTGAGGGAGAATCTAGAAAGAAAAAAATAGACACCAAAGGCGACAAATTTTGAGGGGAATAGAAGAATTCACCCTAATGAACAAAGGAAACTAGATAGAAACAAAGCTCTAGAAAATAACCCCAACCTGAGAATTTGTCCCATCATCTTCGATATCTAGAGTACTGAGGATACCACAGACCATTCAACTACCACCACGCTGCAGAGACATATCGTGAGTTCCTAAGTGGAGATAGTACAAATCCAACTCGTTGCAAGGACGTGAGATATGAACACATAACCTATTGACGCACGTAGAACAAACATTCATAAAGAGGCAAATACGTAGCCCATTGTCTCGATGGGTAGCAATCCAAAAAATTCCTTGAGAATGGAGTGACAGAAGCTGCTAGGGGGAAATTTGGAAGTTTCTCTATAGTTGTACCATGACACTTCTATGAGGGAACCAAACAAAATCCAAAGATTTATTACAGGAGCCCTAGGCTTCATAGAGAGAATCCACCCTATCAAGCATAATATTAATGATGCCTAGCTTCATAAAACTCCACATATTAAAGTGCCTGGTCAAGTCAAGGTAGGTGATTATGTATGAACACTAAGGATGGAGCAAGTGGATCTAGTAGGGTGTCCTCCCATACACGTTCCACTTGCCTAGCAGGGGCCATGACATCTGACTATAAGTATCTCTTCCTATGTTAATCCGACCTTAAATTTTCCATTATATTTCCTCCATATATGAGTTGTGTTGAGGTTGGTGTAATTCTATTACACCTCATTATTATATCTAAGGTATAGTTCTTCATCCCTTCGATCCGTTTACTTCTATCTAACCCATATTGACAAGGAAGGGCATATTTGCCTTATTGTGTGCTTCTCTATTTTTCCTTCATAGAATATGATAGAGAGGTTTCGAGAGAATGTTCTAGAGAACGTTCAAATGTTTGGAGGAGGAGCTTATGCTATTTCTCTTTAGGAGATGAGTCATTGTTCAAATGTTGAATAGTGATTACAAAGTCTGCTAACATTACAATATTTGGGATTGCCATATTGTGAGCCAATAGTATACTTAATAATTAACAATACATTTAGCAAAAAATACTCAATGGTTAAATTTCCTTTAAAATTAATTATAATACCTCTCTTGGCACCCTATAATATAAATATAAAATCAAAATATTAAAAATAATAAATTATTTTAATAAAAAATAAAATAAAATAATAAAAATAATTTAAAATAAATTTTGAGAAAATTATTTTTAATTATTATTTTAATAGGTAAAATTTAATATAATTGAAATAAAATAAATTTTAATTTAAAATATTTTTCAAATTTTAAATTAGATTTATTTAATACCGTGAGATACTTATATATATAACAACACACATCGGACACATTTCCGATGTATTTGTTTCGAGACGAGTTAAAAAAATGTCGATAGAAAAAAAAATTGAACAAGGTATCTTCATGGTCTGGGAAAAAAAAGAGATTGTCATCGGAAATACACTTTGAAGGTATGCCAAAGGGAAATTGCATTGTTAACTATTCATAATAATATGTTATAATAAATTTCACGAATAATGTTATAGTTAAAATTAGTTGAATATATAGGAAGGTTGATAAACACAATATTTTTATATTATTTTGATTTTAAAAAAATAGGTTAACAAAAATCATCATTAAAAAATAATTATACTTCTATTTTTAAAAATATTTATTATTATTAATTAATTAATTATAATATAATTATATTATATATATATATTATATAATAATACTATACTTTTATTTTATTATTCAGAAATGAATGTAGAAGGCTGTGTTTAAACTATATATTATATATTAAATTTATAATTTTATAATTTAAAAAATAATAATTATCAATCAAAAATATTTATATTTTAATTTAATTTTATTTTTTTTAATCAAAGTATAAAGTAAAAGGAGAGTCAAGATTTCCATAGTTATTCATATTGTCAAAATATTTTGGGAAATAAATTTTGTAGGTTTTTACTTTATTTAAGATTTTGGTTGAACACTTCACTATTAGTGAGATTCTAGAAAGAAAATCACTGATGACTAAAGTTTCTGAAATGTAGAACATGTATAACCAGGGAAACATGGACCAAAAGGAAAAAATCACCCATCATCAGGGACTAGAAAGAAAATCACTTCGCCTTCTCTTCGGTAATGACGAGTTAAGTGTCCCAAATGTAGAACAAAATAAACATCTACACAGTTTATTTCCCAACAAATTTTGACAAAAATAAAAGAGTATAACTACCTTTGAAATAAATCTCAACTCTTTATTTTTTATTACTACTACAAATATTTTATAATATTAAATTCCTTATTATGAAATTAAATTAAAATTTTTGAAACATATTTCAAAACAAACACCCCTATAAAGATAATCAAATTTATATACAAAATTGAATAAATATGCCTTGTGTAGGAAATATAAATAGAAAAATAAATATACCTACTTAAATAACCAAAACACGAATAAGTTTCCGGGGTTGTTCTCTCTTGAAAACGAATCCATGAATAATCCACATTGCATCATTAAATAATGAGAAAAGAAAAGAGTAGGCACCCTTATGGCCATCTTAAACCTAAAGGAAAAATTAGATGAAGTATTCCAAGTATTTTATTTTAAGTATTTGTGTATAGTTTAATTATATTGATATACATGTGTATTTTAGAATAAAGTTTTTAGAATTTTAATTTAATTATTAATAGAGTTAGAATTAATTTTCACAAAATATTTTTGAATATTATTAATGGTATACACAAATCAAATGTTGAGATTTATTTCCAAAATATAAATGCTTTTTTCCCTCTTAATTAAATTGATTAATTAAAAATCCACACCCCTCCGTCTGTTAAATCAGCCGTCTCCCGCATCCTAGGCTTTCAATCCGCCTCTCTCCCCTCCACTTACCTGGGAGCCCCCCTCATTGCCTCGGCCATTAAGCAACCTGCATGGCGATCCCTCCTTGAGAAACTTGATTCCAAACTAAACCTATGGACACACCGTTCCCTCAATCTTGCAAGTCGAGTTGTGCTTATTAAATCCATTCTCCAAGCCATGCCACTATATCTTTTCACTATCCTGGCAGCACCTAAATGGGTATTAAAAAGATTGAGAAACCTACAGCGTGACTTTCTTTGGGGTAGCTCAGCTACTAATCGTAAATGGGCACTTGTGAAATGGGACAATGTATGCAAGCCCAAAATCAAAGGAGGCATCAGACTCAGGGATCCCGAGTACAGCAACACCATCATGAATGCCAAAATATGGTGGCAATGGATAACTAGTCTAGACAAGTTATGGGCCAAAATATGGACAGCCAAATACACCAACAATATGCCCCAAGCAAAGCTCATAAGATTCATGCCCACAAGCGGGGGGTCACTCATTTGGAATGCCGCCAAACAGCATCATCAGCTAATCTAGAAACACAGCTTCTGGGAAATACGAAATGGTCACAGCGCCAGATTCTGGAAGGACGCCTGGAACCAAATGCCCAAACTCTCAAGTGTGCTTCCTCCAGTGATCGTACCGCATGAACAGAAGCAGCTACATGCAACCGTCCATCAATTCTGGGAATCGGAAACGGCAAACGGATTCAGGAAATGGCGGCCAAGCAATCAGATAACCGATAACACAAGCATGCAGGGTGCAGTAGCACTTGAAGTTGAACTAAAGAAGAGAAGTATCCGGTCTGAGAACAGTGAGGATATCCTCAGATGGGGTTACCTCCCCAAAGGATTATATTCCACTTCTGAAGCCTATAATCTCATAGGCGACTCCACCACCAGGCCGGACCCTCTATGGGAAAGAATATGGAGTTTCAAAGCTTGGCCCAAAATATCCTACTTCCTCTGGCTGGTTGGGCACAAAAAGATTCTCACCTGGGATAAGCTAAGGAGATGGAATTTTCAAGGCCCTTCGATATGCCACAATTGCTTTAAAAATGAGGAAACCCTACAGCATCTTTTGGATACTTGCCCAATCGCCAATCAGCTATGGGAAAAGGTTGGCTTCAGGTGTCAGAAAAGATGCAGAGGACCTGGCAACATAGTAGATACCATCCGGCAGTGGACAAAAAGCCCCTATGATTGTGAGATCCTCAACTACATGTGGAACATCATCCCAGGTATAGTACTATGGAACATCTGGAAGGAAAGGAACAGGCGCATTTTCAAAAACCAGAACTCGCCCATTGAGGAAATATGGAGCAGAATGCATGGTAATCTCAGAGAAACCATGCTACTAAAATCATGGACTAAAGAGGATCTCCCTACTACAGATAAGGAGAAGAACATGCTGGATAATTGGAAGCTAGAGCTTCCCCAAAGGAATACCACACAACAAACATCGAAAGGTAATATCAAGGAAATCAGGAACTGGATAGCCCCTCCCCCCAACTCATACAAACTCAACTTTGACGGAGCATCTAAAGGCAACCCTGGGCCAGCTGGATTTGGTAGTATCATCCGTAATCACAATGGTGCGCCCTTGCAGATCTTCTTTGGCAATATAGGGTGGGACACCAACAACTCGGCGGAGTTAGAGGGACTCTGGCAGGGGCTATTAGTGGCAAGGCGCCTCAACCTTCAACCACTGATAGTGGAAGGAGATTCCCAGATCATCATCAACATGGCAACGCGCATTCAGAATGGTTCATAAGCTAGAAAAGTAGCTGAAAGCTGGAGATTAGAAGCAAGGATCAATTACATTGCTCAAGAGCTTCGCAACCACAGAGCCCTCTCCTTTCATCACACCAGAAGAGAGGGTAATAAGATTGCTGATCTCCTAGCAAATATTGGGGTCGAAAGCAGTCATCCTCTCCAAACTGGTAACTTGGACATCATCCCGAGCCATCAACAGTCTCTAGAATGTGAGAAACTCCTTCACAGAGACACTGAAGCCCCGGATGCGGGTGTTGGAGTGCCACATAGGAACAAGCCACATGACCTGCATGTGCCACCCCGTGTTCGCATTTAAGGTTGATAGGTTCGTCGTCAAAATGCTAATCCTCCGAAGGCCGAAACTTGGGCATTCAATGCCGAGTACTATGAATCAATGGCGCTGTAGTGTGCAGTTAAGGTGCGCATCCACCGAGGGTATGAGACAGATATTCATTGCACAGCCAAGCAAAGGAGAATCCATTGTAATGGTGAATTGGGCGAGCTCCAGTTGCCGGGGTTCTCCAAGAAGGTGCAGACGCAGAGGAGGGCGGTTACACTACCACTTCGACCCGCCTTCCTGGTTCTCCGAGGCTCCAATTCGGGTTCTGGTCTCAGGTGCTAGCAGCAAATCGCGGGCAACAAGGGAAATTTGGTTTCGAAGAAGGACTTTCCTCCCACAGGCTACAGTCTCTCTGAGATTGCTGCAATTGGGAGAAAGTGGTGGTGAATTCCGGCTGGTTGCTGGTCCCGAAATTCATCGCAGGTTCTCAGAGGAATCAGAGGCGGGTTCATGGCAAGACTACGGGAGCGCCAACCCTGCAGAAGGGGCTCTGGGAGAGGCTCATCCTCTCGCCCTCTGGCAGCGAATGAGCATCACCACTGCTGCTGCTGTTATTGCCACAGACGGGCAAGGGCTCGGCCCCTCCAAACTGGGCAATTCACGGAGGTGGGTAGCTCCAGCGAGGGAGAGCCAGCTCTTCCAGCGTTTGGCTCGGTCGTGTTCACCCTGGGTAGCTCCAAGAGCAACGAAGGTATTAATGCACACATCTCAGTTCTCTTCACTGCAGCTCCTGAAGGAAATGACAGTGGGACACCTCCCGGAATGGGGGATCCACCCACAAAAGGCATTGGCATGGAATGCCCAGCTCTACAACCACCAATTTCGCATGGGAAGGAGATTATGCATGCCCCCACGCATCCTCAAGAGCAGGGACCTCAAGACACAACAAAGGATAGGTGGGCTGCCATGTGGGAAGGAGTCCCTGAGGGCCTGGGATGGTGCACCATTGTGGAGGAAACAGGTCCTGGTGACGGGGATCTCGGCGGTGATGGTCTTGATGACAAAGGTCTCGGCGGCGAAGGTCTCGACGGCAATGGTCTCGGCGGCGAAGGTCTCGGTGGCGAAGGTCCCGACGGTGATGGTCTTGGCGACAAAGCTCTCGGCGACGACTGAACCCCTGGCGCACGCTCCAGCGCTCACCTTTTTCTTTCTGCTCGAGTCTATGACTAAGGTCACTTTGTTTATTCACCTGCAATTTTTCTTCTGGTCATATCTCTGTCATTCAGTCTGTCCAACATGTCTATCTTTAGTCTGTCATGTGTATGGCGACTTACACTTGGGTTTTGAATGGAGCCCCTGCGTGGGCAGTCATCCTATGCTAAACGTCAAGTAGAATTGGCCTCGGCCTCTGTCACTTTTTGGGGGAATTAGATAATTTTGTTGATGCTGCCCCTGCGAGGGAGCTTTTGTGTCAATTCCAGGATACCCAATGTGCCACTGTTGGCCATGGAAGTATTGTTTTACTGCTTGTAATATTTCCTGTAAATTCATTATTATAGAATAGCTAGTTTTACCGAGAAAAAAAAAAAAAAAAAAAAAAATTAAAAAAAAAAGTTATATGAACAAGTATAATATAAATTGAGTTATGGTTTTTTAGGCATGTAAGATTGACAAGCCATAGTATTTTAACAAAATTTATTTATAAATTAAGAATCTCCACACTAAATTGGCATTAAATTTCCATGTTTATGAATATTTTTCCATATTTTTTTTAAATGTATATATGTTTAGTTTATATATGTTCCAGATCCATGGAAGTCTAGATCTAACAAGGATGGGACGAATCAAATTTCTTGTGTGCAAACATTTTTAAGAATAAACAAAAAGTTGATCTCACAATCGCTATATAAAAAAAAGGTTAATATAAAGCTCTATAATATACAATATATATATAATATATAATATATATATATATATATATATAAATATATATTAATATATATTATTTTTATTTTTCATTATTTTTAATGTAATTTGATCTGTTGAAAATTGTAGGGCATTATAAGATCTCTACCATACTAGGTTGGAGAGAGCCAATAATAATAATAATAATTGAAAATTAGTTATAATCTAGATAGTTTTTATATTTTTCTATTGCTTTGTCTTTTGAGTTTTTGGTGAGAATTAGAGGAAACAATTTTTAGCCAAATTTTGATTCTTCCTCCTCATAACCTATGATGCTCCAATTGTGAAGAGTTCACAACTCAATCTTGTGATTCCAACAAATAGTAGGCAAATTTGAACCTAAAATATTCCAAAAAAATTCCAAAACATATAATACGTAAACTACAACTTTTTTTTAATTTCGATATTATGAAATATATTATGTATTATAAAGTGTTTTGATATTTTGAGACATTTAAATTCATATGTATGTAATAATAAATAAATATATTAAGTCTAAAATGTAACCAGAAAAAAGACTAATTTGTCAAATTTATTTAAGGGATACTGCATCTTCATCTCTCTAACGGTGGGAGAATTTCAGGTTAGGGTGACAGAGTTATTAATGGTTAGGGTACACAATTATGTGAGGAAAGTCCCCTATGTCCAACATTTAGGCCATGCATATTCTAAAGAGCTTGGCCGTCTAAAGGGATGTTTTTTTAGATATTTGTGAGTCCTAATTCCACCATTCATTGAATATGTATCCTCTCTTATTGTATAATTGTCTAGAATGGCTCTCCTGTATACTCAACGGTGGTCGGCTTTACGACTCTGCAAATGGATGGTCGTGAACTCTTAGAGCAGGTGGAGACAACAATAGCAGAATTACATTATGTGACCTCACGCCTATTTTCGTGTGTATAACAGAATGGAATCAACTATTACTCTTACTTTGTTAGATGATCCAAAAATACAATTTTATCATAGGTTACAAAATTAGAATAAAATTAGAATAAAATAATTATTAATTTAAGATATTAAATTAATAATTATTATTCTAGAATGTTTAATTATTTAATAGAGACTTTTAGAATTAGCATATTGTTGTAACAAGATATGACTCTCCAAATGTGTCGTATCTTAGGCTCTATCATAGGAGATTAGTTAGCTAGTTGGTTTGAATAGCATTTATTGTAAATGGACACTTGTTATTTAATAAGTGATCCATAATTAGAGGTAGTTAGGACATTGAGCTTATAAATAGCTCATTGCAAGAGTGTTTGTTAAGTTCAGGTGTAAGCTCTTGCAAATCAATCATGTAATTATTTTTTCTGATTAATAATATGATGTGTCTGAGGACACTTCTGTTTCAATATACTTTCCATCTAACGTGAGATTCTTCGGTAGAGGAAGTGAGAGATGGGAATTTTCAGAAGAACTACTGATAAAGTCAGTTCCATGAATGATTATTTCAGATACAAAATATCCATCTGGTACTTGACACTATTGAACCGTATACAACAAATTCCTTTGTTACGTACAGAACATGTCCATTTGAATAAGAGGCCTGGAATAGAGCATCAACTTTCGAGACATCCCAATTGATAAGTTCAAACATAGGTTTGTCGTAATGGTAGAAGAAAGGAGAGGGTGCGGGTCCTGTAGAGAAATCGGTTGTCCGTTAGGACCAGGCAGTGCCAAGATCTTCCTAAAATGATGTATGAACTATACTTAGCAGAAAACAATCAAAATAATGGCATTGAATTTTGCTGGTTATCGAGTAATCTCACGTAAGCTACTATGGTTGTTTTAAAAAAAAAAAAAAAAAAGAGGTAGACACGTTATCCATCATTTTTTTGTCTAAATAAAAACGGAAGACTGAGGCTTGAAAAACAAATAGAAGTGGTGAGAGAGGGCACCCCTGCCTGAGATCTCTCGTGGCTTTGAAAAATTCAACAGCTCTGCCATTTACTAATGGGGCAATCCAAGGCTCCGAAATGCAAGCCCAAATCCAGTTTATAAATTTCTCACCAAATCCAAGCTTATGTAAGACTTTCATCAGAAAAATATGCCTAACTCGATCAAATGCATTTGCAAAATCAAGTTTGACAACCATACCTTTTTCATTGTGGCTCAGACTTGAGTGGATTGCCTCTTGGACCAGAATAAAATGTCCATAATCTGTGTACCTTGAATTAAGCCTCCCTGGCTTTCCGGAATGGTTTTCGGGAGGATGAGCTTCAACCTTTTAGCGATAACTTTGATAATCAATTTACAACCAATATTACAAAGTGAGATCGAGTGAAACCTGCTGAAGGAGTTGGCTCCTTTCTCTTTGGGGATGAGAGCAAGAAAAGCAGAGTTCGTGTTGCCTCCGATTTTCTGGAAAACTTGGGACTTTAGAACCATTTTGTAAAGATTTTTTTTCCACAATCAACCAACAAATTTGGAGGAATCTGGCTAAGAATCCATCCGACCCAGGGGCTTTGTTTGGGTCCATGGCAAAGAGGGCATCCTTGACTTCATTCTTGGTGACTTTACTTCGAGGGGATGGTTCATTTCAATAGTAATCAAGGAGGGGACCACATCCATCATATCAGAGTTATGGTCTAGATTTATATCTTCACTATACAGACTTTTAAAATGAAAGGACGTTGATTTTTTGATGTTTGTATTATCCTTGTGGATGGTAGTGCCATCTTTGATTTCAGAGATGGAGTTGGTACATTTCCTTGCCTGAGCTTTTTTGTGAAGGAAGGAAAGTTCCTATCCCCTATTTTAAGCCAGAGGCTACGTGACTTAAGCCTCCAGTATTCTTCCTCAACTAGACAAGCCTTGTGATCATTTTGCTGGAGCTGGACTTCTTTATTTAGAATCTTTTTTGTTATATCAACATTTTCAGCCTAGAGATGGTGAATTTCCAATGTGCGTTGAATTTTTTTTCTTTCGTTGGTTGGATTGGGCAGAGATTTGGTCCAGCTTTTCAATGCCCTTTTCACTCTTCTAAGCTTCTCCTCCCAGACGAAAAAGGGGGAGCCTTTGACCTGTTGCAACCAAATCTCCTTAACTAATTGCATGAAGCTACATTCCTTAGCCCAGAGTGGGCTAAATCTGAAGGGAATAGGACCGAGATCAAATTGAGACACGAGTTCCATCTTGATGGGTTTATGATCAGAAGTGTTGCATGGGAGAATGTGGACTCTAGCCTCTAATCCAGGCAGAAGAAAAGAGCTTTGAAGAAATAATCCGTCCAACTTAGCAGCAATGTGACTGGGTCCAATTATTATATTAGTCCAAGTGTACTTGCCAGAAATTGGCTTAATGTCCAGCAGATCCCAATCCTGCATAAGGTCCTGTACCCATTCCCTGATCCAGGTGGATGTTAGTGGCCACCCACCTATTCCATTTGGACCCCCACAACTGTCTCTTTTAGTTTTTCAGTTTCTGTAATTGTAGCACAATTTGCTATTTTTAGCAGTTTTTGTGGGTCCTGAACTTCGGGAGCTGTTTTGAGGCCCTAAACGACGTTTTTTGAGAAATCTGGGGGAAACATGGGTCTATGTACCATGTTCCCCTTTCCAAAGTGGTAATTCTCGGATAGATATTTCTAAGGAGCTATCATACACGTCAAACGGAGATCGTATGCCAAAGTTACGACCCCGGGAAATTGCTGTACCAATTTACCCAAAACGGGGCCCAGAATTTGGCGTTTCATCTTATAGGGTTAGGTTTTGGAATGCGAAGGGTTTTCCATTGTTTCTCAACAATAAATAGGCCTTCGAGCCTCATTGTAACATAGTTTTTAAAACAGTTCAGAGGCATGTAGCCGCCACATCTCTTCTCAGAGATAAGCTACCATCGCCCTAGTTGGTTTATTTTCAACTCTGTTTGTAGTTATATTTCAGTGTTTTCCATTAATGAAATGAAGTATTATTTCCGCTGCATCTTTGTGTATATGGTTATCTCTGTATTTTGTTGCGTTCCTATTTAAATATGGATCAGTGGTATCAGAGCGGTCTGGTTTTTCTCTGTTTTTCTTTGCATGTCCCCAACGAGGTTGGGATATAAGGAGTTAGGGCTTGAATTGGTCGAACCTTTGCAAGACTAGCCTTGCAAATTCCGACGGCCTCCCATGGCAGATGAGAAGAAAGATGAGGGAGCAGGAGATCATATCAAAATATTGCTCGAAGAAGCCCTCGAGCGGCAAAGGAACGCGATGATGGATAGCTTTGCGCAGATCCTTTAGTGGCTACTCAGAGGCGACGCATTGGCTTCCAACAGCTACTCTAGAAATGCCACACCCTTTAAGGTACAAGTTAATTTTGAAATCCCCATCTTCGAGGGTCAAATAGACGCAAATGCCGTAGATAAATGGTTAACTCTGCTAGATGGGTATTTTTCTGTTCATGAATTTTCAAGTCAGGAAAAGATTGTTTTCGCTCTTCTCAAAGCAACCCCCCACGTCAAGGACTTATGGGAAACCTCCTGCGGGCAGAAGGATGAAAGCACAGGCTCACTATTTTCAGCCACACCCACTTGGGATTCATTCCGAGATGCCATCAAGGAGCAGTACTACCCTGTCAAAAGCTATGAGGACAAATACATCAAATGGACCACGCTGCGGCAGGGATGGGACCAAGATGTGCCGGAATTCACAAACATTTTTCATACCCTTCGCACATAGTTGGGTATCAAAGATTCTGAGCTGCATTTGGTACTTAAATACCGCGGCTGCCTACACATATACATCCAGGAAGAGATGGAGTTCCTGAACATCTCCTCGCTTGGCACGGCATACCGATACGCTGTCAAAATCGAGCAAAAGTTCAAATAGAAGAAGCGAGACTTTGGATCTACAAATCCGAAGCCCAAAGGACAAAGCCAAAGTGGGGTGACCCAAGACAACCCATCGAAGCCGCGAGAAAATAACAACACCACGAAACCGAAGAAGGACACAGGAAAGTGGTGTGATTTCCACAAGAGTCCCACTCATAACACAAGTGAGTGTCGGACCAAGCAGTCATTGGTGGCCGAGTTGAAGGCTTCCGAATTAGATACATGTTCCGACCCTGAGCCAGAACCGGACAAGGGGAATGGCAAAGGGAAGCAGATCATCAATGCGGATCCCAGCACCACTGTTGCGACTGCCAAGATCCATAAGAATGAGCCCGAAGAGCCAGAGGAGGGGGTACGTCTTTTCCACTCACAGATGTGGGGTTCACCGCTGCAATTCGTTGTCGACAGTGGCAGCCAAAAAAACCTTATTTCAGCAAAGGTCATGAAGCGGTTGGGCCTACCGACTACACCACACCCACAACCGTATAGTATCAGGTGGCTTCATGAAGGACGAGATCTCAAAGTTCGCCAGCAGTGCTACCTTCCCTACAGCATCAAACCATTCACAGATGAGGTATTGTGTGATGTTACACCTCTGGATGTTTGTGATGTATTATTAGGCCAGCCATACTTGTAGGTTTTATTGAATAAGCTCCATTTTGTGCATATTTTCCAGTTTGTCAGTTGTGTTTTAGTATTGAGTCAGTTTCAAGTCAGTTTGTGTCTTTGAGTCATCAGTATTCAGTCGTGTAATTTCAGCTTGAGTTTTTTTCTATGCCCAATGGATAAGGCTACTAGGTCTACGGTGTTCTTGGCACCTCCAAGGAGTTACCATCCCCGTTGGAGACAATGTTAGTGTAAGTCTTTGGAGACTTCCTCTAGTGATCAAACATGCTCTGACAAATTGGTCTTACGGTGCCAAAGTCAAATTTTGTCATTTCAGTGAGTCTTCAAGTAAAATTTGGTCACTAGCTATTAGGTCTAGGATTTGTTTTCACTACTTCCAGAATTTTCCAAGTGTCGGTCCATCTCACCATTCAACTAAGTGTATCATCATTCAAAGAGTTATCATCATCATGTCAGGTTCTAATGGGTCATTTTACACCTTGTTTGTGCTTCTGTTGTGCTTAGGTAAGGCTCATTTCCCTCTCCTAGGGTTTTGAAGGTAATTTCTCTTCGATGGTCAAATCATTAACAAAACTTGTATCTTGATGCTCATACACCTTCCCTATCCTTAGTGTACCTTCTTAAGCACTTCCCATCACTTATATCTTTCAAGTTCATCATTTTCCCACAAACCCTAGCTTCTTGCTACAATTTGACAATTTTCTAGGCTAGGCCTATGTTTTTCCCTTTTGGACCCCTTCTCCTCACTCAATAATTGAAATTCCACTTTCCCCTTCTTCCTAACATCCCTCTCTATTTTCAAAAATCTTCTCAAGAATTTATCAACCCCTTATCCTATTCATTTCCCTTCACTTCTACAAAACCCCTATTCCACACATCGAGATAGGTTTTACTAAAATGATGTTTTTGAGAAATAGAAGATGAATTTGACAAAAGTGAGAGAGTATTTTGTCCATAATAGGCCAAGGAAGAAAAAACGTCTTAATTTTTTACACAGGTGTCATGGTTTTAGAGAAATGTCAAAAATACAGTTGCCTCAGGAGGGTTGCTGCACCTCTGGAGTGACCTTGGGAAAATCAAGATTTATCCTAGCCCGGTTGGACAAATGACTTTCTTGATGAGTCAAATGACATCTAGACACAAATATATTTCCAATGAGCTATCATGAGCTCAATTTTGAGTTTAGGAAGACCTTCAAAAGTTGACTGCAACAGCACTCTGCATTTGGGCAGTCTCATTTTGTACATTTTGACCAGTCTTGGGAGATTTGACTTTTGACAGGGCAAATGAACTCCAAATTGAAAAATTCAAGATGATCTGGAAAGTAGACTTGAGAATATTTCCAACGAGATATCCTACACCCAATTTAGACTCTATTAAGGCCTCCGAAACTTGTTCTGAAAGAGGTGATACGCATAGAATCGATGGTGCAATGTATTGAAATGTGAAACACAGGAAAACCCAATAGGTGTGCAGTGCCACTGGTGATGCGCTTTTGACTGGAGCATCATTTGAGAGTATGGTTTTCATTTTTAAATTCAGCATGAAAAAACAAGCAATCCCAAAAAGTTTCAACGATTTTGGAGTAGATCTTGCTCACCTAAAGGCCAAAAAACCATCAAAAAATGACTTCTCTGCCACTTTTTTGACACACGGGAAGCAGTCTTGTGAAATTCCTTTTTTGTGGGGGGAAATTACATCCAAATCCAGATATGCAAGTTGTTTCGTAATGTAGACTCGACAAGCTTTCCAACGAGCTATCCTGCACCCACTTTGGACACTGGGAAGGTCCCCAAAACTAGATTGGGAAAAGCATTGAGCATTAGATCAGGGGTGTTATGCATTGGATGAAAATTGCCAGCTTGGCTCCAAAATCAAAATTTCACCTAGATTTTTTGTAATTTGAATTTTGGACTCCTTTTAGGTAAATCTATGAATGTAATGGATGCTATGGGATGTAAATATAATTAAAAAATGACTCTTGGGGGTAAATTCATCATTTTGAAGTGGTTGGGGGTTGAATGAATCAGTTTCCATAGCTTTAGAGGTAAGCTCTTCCACTGCCTATATTCATATTCTTACTTTAGATATGGTTTAAACCACCTCGCTTCTCATGGATTCGACCCCTAATGGCTAGCACAAGTGGTTTGGTGCCTATATTATGTACTTTCTTAGTCATTTGTAAAGGTTGGACTCTTTTGGAAGTGGTGCACACATTGTATACTTGTATCAACAGATTAGCAAGGAATAAAACTAGGGTTTGCAACTATTTTTGTGGGATTCTTGTGATACTTTGTTTTTGTATTGTTTCTTCTTCACTAATAAGTTATTCTTATGTGTTAGATGTTTCAAAACTTTTTCCATTCTTCTAAACTAAATGAATCAAGAGAAATAGGAAAAATACATTAATAACAGTGCTTTGCCTTGGGAATGCATTTAGTTCTTAATGCTTTCAGTAGTTTGAAGAGGATTCATGGTCTCCACATGCCCTCCTCAACCCCTCAACAATCTTAAACCAACCATCTCACTTGATCACTAGTGCATAAACACTTATTTATCTTGCCCCACAGAACATGTTTGCATCCCTGATTTGATTTCCCGAACCCCAGCTGCCTGCTCCATTTGATCCAGCAACCAAACCTTTAAAATCGAACAAAAACCCTAGAGCTACTATACCTAGCCTAAAATCTAGTCTTATTTCAGTCATCTCCAATGAGATCGACTAGGAGAGAGCCCTCTCCCAACTTGTTAGGGCTAGCTACGAGGTTAAGCATGGTTTGTGGTTATCCTAGGATTGCCTCCCTTCAGCTTGAGGTTGATCTAGGCTCTAACATGGACCTTATAATTCAAATGAATACTAATGGACCCCTTTTGACACACATATTTTCAATGACGAGCAATTTGAGACCTTAGTAAAAAGATAATTTAGACTATAATACTTGGTAAATTTATAGGCTAAACTTTACCAGCACATTCCCAAAATAATTAAATGGAGAAAGAGACTTTGATTACCTATATTATAGGACCCTAACAATGGCTCCAATGGGGATGCCATCCTCCCTCTATGATGTCAAGAACACTGTAGATCAATAACCTTCTCCATTGGGAAATTATTTCATCATCAAAAACTAACACTAACCTCTATAAATTGAAAATCCTAGATACAACAACATTTCATCTCAAGCTTAGGGCCTTCAATTCGAGCTTCAATTTCTCATGATAGAAATCCACACTTGTAGTAATTGGAATAATAAAATGATATATATAATGATTTATTTTGTGATCAGTCGAACTTAGCTAAAGTAGTGTTTGAGAAACCTGCCATTAACAAGTCTTCCTGATAATTTTTCTCCAGTCAAATCCTCTAATAGAAATGTATTGATTCCATGGACAACTCCAATATTGTAAGGACCTTTCCATAAATTGTCAAACTTTTTGTTTTTTCCCTTACCCTCATTTCTTCCCACTTTAGGACAAGGTTATTTATATGGAAATCACCTGCTTTGACTCTCATGTTATGATTTTTTAATTTTATTTTATCCTAAGTCACATGCATATTGTTGTAGGCTTCTTCTCTAGTCTACTGAAAATGTATTATTTGGTTTATCCTTCTCTAGGCATCATTTGGTTTTGCTTCTATTTCCTAGGACAAGTTTAGTACTTCAATTCGTAGGGAAGCAAAAAAAAATGCATCTATTTCATAAACCAATTGGAAAGGTGACATACAAATTGATTTATTTATGCTTATTCTATCAGCCCATAGAGAATTTATCAATTTTTTGTGCCAGTATTTTTTGTTTTCTTGCAGTAAACTTTTAATGATGTTGACTAGGCTCCGATTAGAAGACTCTTCTAACCCATTTCTTTGAGGATAGTAGGTAGTAGAATGTCCCACCAATATATGATATTTATTATAGAACTCAATCATCCATTTAGATTTGAAAGCAACAATATTATTTGTGATAGTTTTGTGGGGATAACCAAACCTGGAGGGAATATTACCTTCAATGAATTTTATGATTACAAAATATGTAGAATTCCTAGTTTGAATTTCTTTTATCCATTTGGTGAAGTAGTCTATTATTGTCATGATCTAATTGTGTTGAGCTAAATCCCTTGGATGAAACTCTCCTATAAAATCTTAACCCCAATATTGTAAAGGCGCCTCCACTGAGATAGGTTTCAAAGGTAGAGGTAAGATTTTTCTCCTACCTTCAAAAATCTGACACTAATGAGAAGTTGAAACCTTTTTATGAATATCAGCAAACAAACTACACTAGTAAAAACCAGCTCTCAGGATTTTGTTTGCTATGCTTTTCAAGTAAATATGTCCTCCATAGTCGCCTTGATGAAATTATTCCATTATCTTATCTACTTCATCCTCCAATAAACAATTTAGTAAAATTCCTCTAGCATCCTTCCAATACAAATCTTGATCTAAAATGCAGAACTTTACAACTTTCAGTTTGAGAAATTTTTCCTTGGTTTTTTATAAACTGAGTGGAGCTTATAAATTCTGCAGAACATACACAATATCTACATACAAGGGAGAAGTAAGAAATTTTTTTGATAATTGTGCAATCACCAGATCCTCTTTTTCATCAATGGAAGCTACAAAATTGATGCTTAGTGCATGAAAATTTGACTCGACCATTAATTTCACCAATCCTTGACCTTTGATAAGTTTTCAGGGCTTTATTTCCATGTCATACTCTAATATTAGTAGTATCCACTTACCCTTTTTTCCATCTAGATAACTCTGATTGCATATTTCCTTAACTACTGGACTTGGAACATAATGAATTATGTGAGAATGTAATACATACACTTTGAAATATTTCAAGGCCATTAGTAAAGAAAAAGATATTTTCCATGATATTATACTTCAATAAAGCATCTCTTAAAGCTCTGTTAAAAAATTCCATAGATTGTTCATGTCCCTCCTTATTTTTATATAAGAATACTACTGCAATAGTGTGTTCTGAAGGAAAGGAGGAAATAATGAAATATTTAGTGTAATCTGGGTTAATTAGAACAAGAGCACAGGTCAAGGTCTCATTTACATCAGTGATTGATCTTTTGGCTTCAACATTCCTTTCCATGTCATTATCCCTATTGAACATTTTTGTGATAGCCGTTAAGACCTCAGCTAAATTTGGAATAAATCTTCTTAGACAATTTATTCTACCAACATAAGACTACACTTCTTTTTTGTTTCTAGGTGGACAAACATTCACAATAGCTTCAAATTCTACTTAAGTCATTTCGGATAGCATATTTTGAAATTATGTGACCAAGTAGTTTACATTCTTCTAACACAAGCAAATATTTCTTTGGATTCAAGGAAATACCAAATTTCCTACATTTCTCATAAAAAGAAATTAAATGAAAGAGATGGTATTCATCAGTTTTGGAGAACACGGTGATGTCATCTTGATATATCATGATAAATCTATCCTTCTCATCTACGAAAGCAATATGTATTTCTCTCTCAAAATTTTCTCCTGCATTCATAAGCCCAAAGGGCATCTTCACATACATGAAGGTTCCAAATGGGGTTTTGAAAGTTGTTTTGTGTTGATCATCTAGATGCACTAGAATTTGGTTGTAACTTGAAAATCCTTCAAGCAAAGAAATTATTTTAGAACCAACTACATTATGTAAAATATGGTCGACTTTCAGTAAAGGGTAGTTATCCTTGAAAGAAACTTTATTTAGGTTTCAGAAATCCAAACATAATCTTATTTCCCTAGTTTTTTTTCACATTGGTACAAGATTTGATAGTCATTTAAAAAACCTAAAAGGTACAATAATTTTGGCATCAAAAAGTTTTCTTAACTCTTTTCCTATTAAAGGTAACAAAATTGGATTCGCCCTCCATAATTTATGTTTGAATGGTTTATGTTCTTCTTTGATGGGAATAATATGTTGAATAATGTTGGCATCACAGGGCTTTAAATCTTCGTATCCCCATGAAAACACATAAAAGTATTATTTTAATAAATCAATGTATTTCATCTTTTCTTTAGATGGTAAAGACTTGGAAATCTTTACAATCTTTGGGTTATCTTCAGTACCTATATTACAGTCCTCAACTTCACCCCTATAGGTTGTATCTTGGGCTTTTGAGCCGCATCATTAGAATCAGATAGTTCCTCTGCAACACCAAACCCCTTGTTAACATATTATCTTTTAACTATATGATTTCAAGTTCCTCTCAGTCCTCACTGATCTAGTTCAACAATGTTTCATTTGTATCCATATCTACACTATTTTATGTATTAATATGGACATTCTCACATTCTTCCTTTAACTGCAAAAGAAATTCTACCTGTTTATCACCGCCAAACAGTTGCCAATATATAATATTATCAGATACAGCCAATCTATGTTTCACTTCAATCTCATACTTCTCTATTGGATGGAAATGAATTTTACATGTACTAGTTGAGGTAGCTAATGCATCAAGGTATTTTGACTTCTAGGAATCAAAGACAACTAATACTCTCGAAAACACTCCAAAAAATACGAAAGGAAATTTATGTAAGCCATTAACCTAAGACGTTTAGCCAAATACTCACCTTTAAGATGATTAATGATGAGTTCTGAATCACCATGTATCGAAATCCTTTTAGCTCCTGACCTCTTCAATATCTGCAATCCTAGAATAAGTGCTTCATACTCAGCTATATTATTGGTACATTGAAAATTATTCTTGTAAGAATATGCCTTTGATATGCCTATTTTTTAGCTCAAGACCCAAACACATACCCCTGCTCCTTCCTTACTAACTACGCCATCAAAATCCATATTCCAAAGGGATTCATCCTCCTAATGTTTTGTTCCAGTATTTAATTTCACATCCTCTATTTTGCTCGATCTACTTTCCATGTATGAAATTTATTCTTCTAAATATATATCATTGTACATAATGGAAGAGTCAATGTCTGAATGCACATAATAAAGTGGGTAATTATTAGGTTTGTCTTAGCTACTTACCAAATATTTCATCAATGTTTCCCTGTACGATCTCCTTTCTTGACCAAAGTCAGGAATAGTTCCATAGGACATGTCCATATGTAATGTATCGTGTAACTTCCCCCCAAGATCTTGATAGGAGCACTCCATATTTAGGTCATATATCAGCTATAACAATATCAATGACCATACTCTTTGTTGAGATTTGGGCCAGAGTCACACAAAAATCCTTGATGAGACCCAAGCATTTTACTTTGCTAGAATCAAAAGATTAAATGTCTTTATATGTTTTTGTTATATCAAATCTCAGCCTCAACATAATGACTCTAGGCATGAGATTGTGTGAAGTAGCATAATCCATCATGGCATTGTGCAAAATGTAGTCATAAATTTTTAGACTAACATAGAATGGTGGCACATTACCATCCTGTAACTTCCCTTCCACTTCAGGTCTGAATAATAATTTAGGTTGGTCATCACTTAAGTTAATGGTGTATGTTCCCTCCCCTATCTTTAGTGCCTTCATGACTTGAGTTCTATACGCATTATTGTTAATCAATTCTGTCAGAGAAACATAAATTTTGACCTTGGCGAATTCATTTTCAACACGGAAAGAAGTTTGAGGTTTATCTACTTCTTTAATACTTACATATTGTTTTTGAGAAACCTCTTTTAGGGAATCATCCTTTTCCTAGATAGTGGAAGGTGTATCAACATGAAACTTCTTGGGAGGATTTGTTGTAGCCTTCTTGCTTCTCAAATTGTAATGTTTGTGCACATCCATAATATCAATTTGATATGTTTTTTTATAATCATCTAATTCTCCTTCCAAAAAAATATTAATCTCATTCTCTTTAGGGTCATCTTCTATACCATTTTCTTCAACTACATAATTCCCCTGAAAAGGAGGTCTAATTTTTTGCTGATCTGTTGGAGCTCTTTGCTCTCTTTTTTTAATTTGGGGTGGGTTCCTTCCAAAGTTGGGATTTATGTTCTATGGACCCCCGTGTGGTTCTCTTTGTGGATCACTATGAGTAAAACTAATCATTTACATCATCCTTTCCATAGTTATAATTAAGGTGTCTACCTTTGCATCTGATGAAGAGGAAGAAGGATATTCTTTAATAGTCACCCTTCTTTCAACATTTAATTTTTCTCTTTGGCCAAAAAAATTTCTTCTATGCTAATTTTTATTTGTTTCTTCTAAGGTACCATAATTCCTCTCTCTTATTTAATAATCCATATCAACATGAAAACCATCTAGAAATCATATTAAAGCTAGTCTTCGTCGAGGTTGTATTGCAGCTAGAATAGAATTGTAAACATTATTAAATATAGTGCAATAATAATGAAATATTTCACCAGGAGCTTTGCTGAGACTCTCATATTCTTCTATTATCTGAAGAGGTTTATTTTTATTTCCCATCATAAAACAAAAATTCGGTGAAATTGTGGTAGATCTATAATAGTACTAGCTAGCAATCCCCTGAATAATTTTTTAACTTCCCCTGCCAAACTTTGTGCAAAGATCCTTATTTTCACATCATCATCATCAACTTCTTGTAAGTAAGATAAGTCATTCATCCTGTCTATGTGTTGTTGTGTTTTGATAGGCCCATTGTTATTAAATTGAGGCATACATTATGCATAATCATGTGTCATGGCATACAATTGTGCTCATAAAACCAACAAGACATAACGAGCTGCCATGACTGGAATATGAGAGGAGGATGAAACTATAGCTGTGTTGGATGTTAGGCGTGGTAAATAATGTGCAATTATGACTTGTCGAGTTGGTATAGAAGGAGTGTGGATGGTAGATGAAAAGAAAATAGTGGTGAAAGGAGAAACCACACGATGGGTTGATGATGAGGCAAAAGAAGAAAAAATATTTCATTGATCTGTAAATGGTTTCTGAGTAGACTTATTTAATTTAGTCACCAAATCTTCAAGTTTTTCAAACTATTTTATAACATCTTTATCAGAATCTGAAATGAAATGTTGATGTGCTAAGATATAAGGTTTCAAAATATTTTCATGAAAGATTATTGAGGGACAAAGCATTTTGATTTGTTTCTAAAAAGACTATGCTCAAAGGGTAAGTCAAATTCAATATCCTCGACAGGTATAAAATTTCCTAGAAGTGAATTAGCTCTTGGAAAACGACTGTTTCTTGCTTGGCTCTCTGTAAAACTATTCTTCCTAATCAAATTCTCAAGATTATTTACAATTTCAGGTGGTTCAGGATCTGGTGTAGATTTTAATGGGAGCCAGATCTTCAAATAGATTATTTACAACTAGGTATGTGTACAAATTCTAGGTGGAAAAACAACCTAAATAACTTCTACTTCACTATCACCCACAGGAAATAGCTTTGGAGCTCTAAGGTCAGTATTTACTAGCGAAATGCCTTGTTTTTAATTCGTGCCCAGTATGGTTGCCAGAATGCTATCACTTAGTCATTTCCATAGGTTGAGGAGAGAAACCTAGAGGTCACCACAAAACCACTTTTAAAGTTGGGATCTCACCCTTCCAGCTACGGAGAGGGAACTCTATGTTTGATTTAGATTTTTATTTTTAATATCTTAGGCTAGTTTTTTAAGTTCGATTTGGGTTTTTATAAATTTTAGTTCAAAGATGTTGGAAAAGTCCATTGGGCATGGATTCATAAGTTTTTGAGTAATCAATCATCAAAATAATAGAGTAACTATAATAGGGCATGATATGCAAACTCTTGGATCTTCTAGAGTATCTATGGTGTGAATAGGATGAATATGATTTAAGTTCGATTAAATATAAAACATACACATATGAATTCTATATTTAATATCTGAAATAAAACATGGATATCGTTAACAAGCTAGAGAAGTGTACACTTAAGCAAATTCAACCCTTAATCTTCTTGCAACAACAAACAGGAAAAAACATATGGAAACTCAGAAAGGAAACAATTTTATATGAAATAAAACATCACTAATTGCTTGACACAGGAATCTTAGAACAAACTTTGTCTGTTTTCTATAAATTTATCACTTTGACTACAATCCATGGCTTACATCAATGTACAACTCTTTTCTTCATACAAAATCCAAACTTGTTTACATATTCATAAATTGTTTATATACTGCTTTACATAACAATTTAACAAAATAATAGTCATTACATAATTACAGAAACAAAGATATTTTAAATATCTCTCAAGTTAATGTATGCAAAAGATAAACTTAAAAATATTTTATATGTCCTATAATAACTATAGGAAAATATGCTTGCATTTAGGCAAAATAAATATCTGGTCAACTGCTTCCCTTGAAAGTAGAACATGTCCCTAAACTCTAGTTTTAGCATTTTTGTGATCATAATAGGTCCCTCCACAACTTCTCTTTCGTTCTTCTTTAATTCTATTGGAAGATCTGCAACCTTTAAAAATGGAAATTGTTTTATTAGGGCTAGTCCCTTTCCTTTAAATCTGGAGTGGTTGTAGTTTTTTTTGCACAATGTTGTTGACATTCCATTCCAAACTTCCATCCCTCTTTTCCTATGATTCAATAGTTGTCATCTCATTCATATGTTGACACTTCTGCGTGGTCTTATCGGAGAATTTTACGCCTTATTTCATCCTTATTGTTTGACCAATACTTATTATTCCCTTGTGCTTGCTCCTTTCGCCTTTATTATGTTATATAATCACACAAGTGATTATCGAGTCAATGTTATCAATGCCCCTTTATAATGTAATTTAATGTGAATTTCCTTTTTTTTCCTAACTCCTTTTGTTTTAGCCCCTTCTCACATTTCTTCACCATAGGACTGAGGGTTGTAACCTTCTTAGATTTAAGGTGGTAGGCATTTTATTTGATGTCGGGGGCTATTTCCATTTGTTAAATGCTTTAGCACCTTATTCTTTTAAGTCTTAACAAATCAGTGTCAGACCCTCTATCGAAAATTTTTAATCATAGCTTCTTAAAGTAGTAAGTGTGACAAAGTGAAAATTTGATGTGGATCTCCTATCGATCACCAATTATTATGTCATCATTTCAACATTGCACTTCGTGAGTGGTGACACGTGTTACCCTGATTTTGACCCCTTAGGACCCCTCAAAACACCAAACTTCTTGCCACATGTCCTTCCATACCTCCATATCATGTTAACGTTAGATGCCATGTACCTTCATCGAAGCCAATCATATTCTGCAAGTGTCTTGATAGAGGAAAGAGAAAATGGTCGTCTTTCTTTGGTTCTGCGATGAATTTCTCCGTTAACCTCTTTCGGCGTTCCTCGATAGTTTAACATCATCAACACTTTCCTGATAGTTTTAACGCTATCGACACCTTCCATATCGTAACCTTTGAAAGTTTTCACATTCTCTAATTACCAATTGTCAATATGTGATATTCCGTGGTCCTCTGATGTGTCAATCATTGATTCGACGATCCTCTGTTGTTGTGATCACTGATGTATGATCATTGATATAATTAATGTTTTGATGTGCATTGGACCTCTAATCATCGATTGTTGATGTGCCTCAGACCTCTAATATACGATATACAATATGTGATATCTCGGTGACCTATGATATTCTCTTTTTCCTTCCTTTAAAATGCTTCAAACTTTTAAACTTCAACAGGCCATATATTTTGATCTAGAAGTCAATTTTTGGACTTCCACATACCATTGGAAATCTTGCTTAGAGAAATTTCCAATGGATAGGGTCCAACGTAGGATTTGTGTCCTTCTGCTGCTTGAAAATGACTAAAAACATCCCTTCTCATTTTCTCTTTAGACAACTGAAATCACACCTACCACGATGATCTTCTACATAAATCCTACATCTACCATAGGAATCCTTCTAAACCATGCATTGCAACACACATTCTTGCCAGTCTCGTTCGAAGTGATGCCAAAATTCACTCATGAAAACTCATCGATGACCCCTTAGGGACCTTACAATTCAAATGAAGACTAATGGACCACTTTTGACACACATATTTTCAATGACTTGAGCAATTTGATACCTTAGTACAAAGATAATTTAAACGATAATACCTAGTGAATTTATAGGCTAAACTTTACCAGCATATTCCTAAAATAAATAACTCAATAGACATACTTTGATTACCTATATTATAGGACCCTAACAGGTGTTAGGGGGGAATTTGGAAGTTGTTTCCATTGTAATTATACCCTGACACTTCTATGAGGAAACCAAACACAATCCATAGATTTTTTTTATGGGAACCTTGAGCTTCACATAGAGAATCCATCATATCAAGCTTAATATTTATGATGCCTAGTTCCATAAAACTCCACATAGTAAAGTTTGTGGTCAATTCAAGGCAGGTGATTATGTATGAACATCGAGGATGAGCAAGTGGATTTAATAGGATGACCTCCCATACATGGTATGATCGCTTAGCGGGAGGCATGATATCTTAATATAATTATCTCTTGTTATGTTTATCCAACCTTAATTTTTTTTTTTTTTATATTGCCACCTTCTATGAGTTGCGGTGAGGTTGGTGTAATGTTATTATACATCATTATTAGATCTAAGGTATATATATTCATCCCTTAGATCCATTTATTTCCATCTAACTCACATTCACAAGGTAAGTCATATTTGTTTGATTGTTGGCTTCTCTATTTTTCCCTCTTAGAATATGATAGACAAGCTTCAAGAGAAAGTCTTCTAGAGCACGATCAATTCTTTGGAGGAAGAGCTTAAGATGTCTCTTTAGGAGATGAGTCATTGTTCAAATGTTGTATAGGGATTAGAGAGCCTCCCAAGACTATAATAGTTGCGGTTGCTATATCTTGAGTCAATATTATGTCTAGTAATAGATAATACATTTAACCAAAAATATAAAATGGCTAAATTTCTTTCAAAATCAATTATAATGCATCTCCCTTCTATCACCCCTATAATATAATAAAAATTATAAATTTATAAAATTAAAAGATAATAATAACAAAATTAATTAAAAATAAATTTTATAAAAAATAGTTTAATATTTTATTTTTAATATTATTAATATGTAAGCTTAATATAATAAGATAAAATATCTTAAATAAAATATTTCAAGTTTTAAAGATTGGATTTCTTTTTAATACGCCGAGATACTTCAAAAAAGCATATCAATGAAAAGCACATTGGATGTAGTTGATCGAGACGAATTAAAATGTGGAGAGCAAAAATTGAAACAAAGATATCTCATGGGATGGGAAAAAGAGATCATGTCATCGGATAGATACACTTGAAGGGTATTCCAAAGGAAATTGATTAATTATCATAGTTAAATTAATGATAATAATGTTATAGTTAAATTATATGAATACATGGTTAGTTAAGAAAGGTCGATAAACATTAAAATATCTACATGATAATATAAATATTTAAACTAAATGTTATAACTGATCTTCTGTACTTCGGGGAAAGACCTATGCCTTCTGTTGGGTCTGGGAGCGCCGCCTCACGACGGGTCGGGGATTAGGGGAATTTAGAGTGGTCAATGGTTTGGCTCGTCACCTTCGTAGCAGAATGTTAGAGGGTAAAGCCCCCAGCGGTAGGAGGGGCTCGAGGGTTAGCCGCGTGGGTATCAAGGCACCGTAATGGTGAAGCAGGGCCCTATAAAGGATTCATGCTAAGAATTCCGACGTATCCCTGCGGGCCAGGTTTTTTTGCTAAACGACTATCTCGCTCCGTGGTTATAGCTCTCGCTGAACGCAGATCTATGACGGGTGAGGCATCTATTTCCATGTGTGGCCAGGGTGTTTAAAGAGAAGAATAAATTATTTTGGTGATTTCGACTATGGTTTTTCTGAGATTAGAATTAATTTTCATGAGTTTAGGAGCGAGAGTGCATGTGGTCTACTCTCAAAGCTCTCTAGTATGATGGAATTTGTTAGATGATTGTATGTGGTCTATTCCTAAGGCTTTTTACGATGATAGAATTTGTTAGAATTGTGATACTAACAAGGTGGAAGATGAAATCACTTCCTTCTAAATTGATGGGCTCTTATATCCACTCTCAATTCCCTATCATCAACCACACCTCCAATCTTCTTTGACTTATTAAACCAATGCAATTATAACCATCTTGATGCTTCTTTCCTTGCTCTTTGATCATGAATAAAATTTAAAATAAATTAATTAATTTATAAGTTTATTTTAAAATACTATTATTATTAATTAAAAAATAATAATAATAATGAATTACATTAAACTATTTACATCATAATATATTATTTAAAATTTTGAAAAATCATAAAAATAAACTAATTTATAATTTTATTTTAAATTCTATTATTATCAAATAAAAATAATAATAATGAAATTTTATATATATATATATATATATATATATATAATAGTATTTAATTAGGTAATAATATTAATTAATTATTTTAATTTATTTACATTTTATTGTGTAGATTATAAATTGTTTTTCAATATCATGGACTAATATCATAATTTATTAATCCTATATGTCCCCATAAAACAAAAACTCATTTCACAATCAAAATATTTTATATTTTAATTTATTTTATAGCATTTTCTTAATCAAATTGTAAAGTGAAAAGAGAGTGGATATTTTGACACTTATTCATATTGTCAAAATATTTTGAGAAATAAAAAGAGTAGCTTTTTACCCTATCCAAAGTTTTGGTTCGAAAAAATCACCCATCATTAAGGACTCGAAAGCAAATCATTTTGCTTTCTAGTCCATAAGGTACAACACTACATAGCTTATTTCCCAACAAATTGTGAGGTGTCCTAAAATGTACAACAGGGTAAACCTCTACATAGTTTATATCCCAACAAATTTTGACAAAAATAAAAGAGTATACCTACTTTTGTAATAAATCTCAACTCTTTAACATTTACATAGTTTATATTCGAACAAATTTTGACAAAAGTAAAAAATCATAACTACCTTTGTAATAAATCTCAACTCTTTATTTCGCATTTTTTTTGTGTGTAAATCAGCTTGTTATATTAGATCAATAATACATAGTTTACAAAAATTCTACCAGAGCAGACACAGACCTCCTTCTACTTATCGTTGGCCATTTAGATAATCATTGAACCCCGGAGTGCACCACGCAGGGTGGCAGAGGAATGAGGATCATCAAAAATAAACACTACATCTATTCGATTCCATACAAGTCTAAGGGCAGTAGAAGAGGAGCCCAAAACTAAAACCAACCAAAAAACCACAGACATGAGTATAAAGAAAAACAGACAGAAAACATGCAAAACAGACTGCTGAGACTCAGAATGTGTCCAGAACTATATAGTTTTTGGATGTTTCCTGCGTTGTCGACGCCTTGGCCTAGCCTGCCTGAGATGGCAAGTGAAGAGCACTCTGGTGAACGCTTTTGAGCCCCTCCGTAGATTCCCTGGCATTTCGGGCATCCTGATTGATGGTGTGCCTCAGTAGATTGATGATAACAGAAAGTTTTTTCGAGACCGTGTCGAATTGTTGTTCGAGGCTGCTGATTTTGAAATCCAATCCTTCTAGAATGGCCATGTGTTCCTCATTTGTGACCGCTATTGTTTTCTGGGCTTGCCGCACCTGGTTGGCATAATCCCCTTGCATGTTGATGGCCTTAGCCAGCATTGTCTTCATTCTCCACATTTCACTCTGAGTTCTCACAAATTGTGTAGCCCGCGTAGTAATAGTGACTGGGTCCTGCACCCATTCCATGTCCTTTTCCACCTCCTGCGGTTCCAGACTCTTCTCCTCTTCACTGACGATGGCCTCTAACTCTTCAACCTTCCGCTTCTCCTTTTGGGAAGTGCGAGTCTCATACACTGCTCTAGCTCTTTTCAATTCCCAATTTGCCGAGGCATTCCTGCTTCCCTCCCTCGCCATAGTCTCCCCTTCACCTAACTGAACACCCTTCACCTTGAGGATACGGGAACCGATAGTCCGCTTGCCGCTTGAAGAAATGGTAACCTTTCTGATGCTCGGGTTGACCTTTAAATAGATGGAGCTGCAAGAAAAATCGGAAACAATTCGGCCACTACCCATTTGCTTGCCTGTCAGATCATCATTATTGCTTGTTAATGAGTTGTAATTCCACTGATGATCCTTCGCTCTGCCTCTGTGATCTCCTTTCCTAATCGTTTCCGTAATTCTCCAGGTGTCCCATTGCCCGTAATGGCAATGGTGGCGATCTCCTTTCGTGATCATAGTTCCATTGAGTTTTACCTTCGCCTGCTTGAGCATTGAATGCTCCTGTCCAGTCTGTCCTTCATACTCCTCAGTCCTTTAATACTCTCATCAGCATACACGATTATCATTATCATATCGTTATGCTTGCATCAAACCCCGCCCGCTCGAACCTACCTTTCACTCATCAAGTCCTGCCTCGAGAGCAGGGTACATTTGTTTTTTAGTTCTGGGCAGCTGACGTCCTACCAACAGCTGTCCCAAATCTTGGTGGGGTTCTCTATTCCGACGTTTGCCAAGTGGTCTGCAACAGTGTTGGCCTTGTGGCGTACCGCCTGAAAGACTAAACCTTTCACCCACCCTAAGTGTTCTGCTATGTTCTCTGTTACTTTTTCCAATCGTCAGTGATGCGTTACCTTACTTGCCTGTGCTCCCGCATACATCCTTCTGGCTACTGTGATAGTAAGCTGGGAATCCCCCTCAATTACTCCAGCTCCTGCTTGTAAGTTTCTCAGAATTCTGAGCCCCTGTTCCATTGCTGTAAATTCCATCTCATTATTCATCCCTTCCCCTAAGGCTCTGCTGTAGATATGTATGATTTTCCCTTTGTTGTTCCTTATGATGCCTCCAATGCCAGCGAGACCAGAATTGCCTCTCGATGCACCATCAAAGTTCAGCTTGAGGAAGCCAGTTGGTGGTCGCTTCCAGATGCTTGGAGTGGTTCTGATCTCCTGTTGGCGACTAACTACCGCAATCTCTGCTCCCTTGTCCAGGTTAAAGGTTTTCAATATTCGTAAGTCATTGTCCAAAGCTTTATCATTATGTTCTGTTTTGCATTTAACCATAACCAACTGTTGTATATTTTGCTTGATAATCTCGAAAGAATGGGTGATGTTCCTAGTTTCGTTAAGAAATACCCTCTGTTTCTTTCTTTCCATAATGTCCAGGTTATGAACCCTGGTATTATCTTCGAAATTGTGCTTACCCTTTGATTGCCAGAAAAATTACCTCTCCATTTCTCGATGGTCTCTTAGATGGAATCTCTGGTTTTGTCCGTCTGTTGCATGACGTTTTCCACCCAATTCCATAGAGTGTTTGCTGAGTCGCATGTATTGAAGAGATGATTCATAGTCTCCTCTTCCCTGTTGCATAGAGGGCACCTGGAAGGGCCGTAGAAACCTTTCTTACGGAGACTTTCCCATGTCAGAGTCTTCCTATGCATTAGAAGCCAGAGGAAGGTTCTAATTTTTTGCCAGAGTTGGGAATCCCAAACCTTGCTGCTCCAAGAAATCTTTTCCATCTGCTCTGCATCTTCGATACAATTTCTAGCCTCTTTGAGCGTGAAGTTACCCCCGCCTTGCTTCCCCCATCTGAGTTGGTTGCTATCCACTACCTTCCTAATTTTCATTTTATCTAACATATTGTGCAGGTTACTGGCATTGTTGTTCCCCTCCTCGATATTCTTTGTTTCACTGATTACCCAGCGCCTCCAATCTGAGTCTCTGTTATTCGGAGACCAATAGTGGTGAAACGTTAGCTTCCCCTGCTCTTGAAAGTCTCTTTGTATTTCTGCAAACTCTGGCCTTTCTAACTTGGGAAGTTCTTGCCAAGCATCCTCCCAAAAGAAGGTTGTTTCTCCATTGCATATTTCCCAGAAGCTATTCTCCTGTATAATTTCCCGATTTTTCCTTGCTAGGTTCTAGATTGGGGATCCCTCTGGACTTTCTTGCATTCTTATTAAATCTTGGATGCTTTGTGTTGGAGCATATTTTGCCTTCCAGTGTTTAGCCCACTATAAATTAGGTTCTTTCAGCCATTTCCACCATAGTTTGGCCCCACAGGCTCTGTTGATAGTGAATGGATCTAGAAAGTTTAACCTGCCTAAGTACTTAGGTTTGCATAATTTGTTCCATGCTACTAGAGCCCATTTTCTTTTCTCTATGTTTCCTGTCCATAGGAAAGTTCTCTGTATAACTCTCATTTGTTGAAGGACTCCTTGGGGTGCCAGGATGATGGAGAGCATGTATTGCGGAATAGCTTGCAAAACTGCTTTGGTAAGAACTAGCCTACCAGCAAAATTGAGGGCCCTGCGAGTCCAGTGCTGACATCTTTTCTCCATGTTAGCTAAGATCTTCTCCCAATGAGATTTGTGCCACGGTTTATCTGTTAAAGGAGCTCCTAGGTACCTTGATGGCAGATTGCCTCTTCGGAAGCCTAGAATGCGCGAGAGATTCTTCTGTACAGCTAAATTTGTATTAAAAAAGAATTTAGTGGATTTAGAAAGATTTTTTTCCATACTTGAGGCCTCACTGAAAATATTTACGATCCTTTTATAACCTTGAGCTTCTTTAACTGTTGGAGATCCATGTAGCATTGTGTCATCAACAAATTGTTGATGAGTGGTGGCTGGAATGGAGGGCAGAGGTTGCAGTCCTTTGATCTTTCCTTCCTCCTTAGCTCTTCGTATAAGCCTACTTAAACCTTCCATCAGAATAACAAAAAGGAAAGGAGACAGGGGATCCTCTTGTCCAAGTCCTCGAGAGGGGGAGAATTGGTTGGCCGGGGCTCCATTAACCAGAATTGAGAATCTGCTCGATTTGATTAGGGCTAAAATCCATTTGACCCATTGATTAGCAAACCCAAAAGCTGTCAAGATAGCTTCCAAATAGTTCCAGTTGACTTTGTCATAAGCCTTTGATAAGTCAAGTTGCATCATCATGCCTGCCGCTTTCCTGGAGTGTAGTGTATGAATCATCTCCTGTGCTAACAGGATATTATCCAGAATTTCTCTTCCTTCAACGTAACCTGATTGTTCCTTTGAAATGAGGCCTAGAAGAATGGGTTTCAATCTATTTGCTATGACCTTAGAGATGATCTTATACAGAACGTTACATAAAGCAATGGGTTGGAATTTTGTAGGGGTAATGGCTTCCTCTTCTTTGGGGATTAGAGCTAGGAAGGTAGAATTTAGAGATTTGAGAATCGAGGCAGAGTGGCGAGAGTCCTCCACCACTTCCCAGACCTCCATCTTAACAATCTCCCAACATGCCTTGTAAAAATTGATGGTGAAGCCATAAGGTCCAGGCGCTTTGTCATTAGGCATATCCTTCACCGCTTCCTCTACTTCTTCTAAGGATATTTCTCTGGTCAACGCAAGGCTTTGCTCATTAGAAATTGACTTGGGAATTGATTTGATGAGATCCGTAATGGCTTCAGTTCTGTCTATCTCTGGCTCCTGTGCGATGTTGTTGAAATGTTCAGTAAGCAGGGTAGAAATTCCTTGATGATTCTCAATGAGATCCCCTTGTTCATTTTTGAGACTGAGGATCTTATTGACCCCTCTATAATCTAGTGCCGACCTGTGAAAGAACCTGGTGTTCTGTTCTCCTTCCTTGAGCCATTGTATCCTAGATTTTTGTTTCCAAAGGATTTCTTCTTGTTGGCACCTGTTTTGCCATTGTTGCATTAAAAGTTTTTCTTTGTTTGCAGTGTCTGGGTTACTGTCCCCCACAATCCAATCTTTGTGTATCTTCTCTAGTTGCTCTTCTATCTTGGCTTTCTCCTTAAATATGTTTCCAAAGACTTTTGTGTTCCATTCTTTGATTTTATTTTTGATGTATCTCAGTTTGCCTTGAAGTTTGTACATTTTGGTGCCTTTGATGTCTAAAGGTTCTTGCCACCACTTCTTGACAAGCTGAATGAAGTTCGGGTGTTCCAGCCAAAATTTCTCTAACCTAAAAGGTTTGTTTCTAGGCGTACCTTGTATCATGGCCATCAATGATATTGGCCAATGATCCGATCCTCCACAGGGAAGAATGTCAGAGTCTACTATTACACCCTCCAAGAGCAGACTTTCAGAAACAAGAAATCTATCAAGACGAGAGGCGATTTGCCTTTCCCCTCCCCTTCTGTTGTTCCAAGTGTAAGCCCCACTCCTAGTTTGAATATTGACTAATTTAGCTGACACGATGAAATCTAGGAAGGCTTTAGAATCCTTGTTTAGCTTCTTGATTCCCCCCTATTTCGCTGATAGCGAGGTTATCATATTGAATTCCCTCCTTATGATTACTTTCGCTCTGGGATATCTAAGCTTCAGATTCATTAGATATCTTAGAAACCTAAATTTTTCTTCTAACCTTTGAGGCCCGTAGACATTAATGCACAAGTAGATTTTTGAGTTGCCTATTATTTGAAGTTCTAAGGCTATGAAGTGTCTGGTTGCCTTCGAGGAGAGGATTTTGATGACATGAGGATTCCACCAAGTTACTAAACCTCCCTCCCACCCCTGACTGTATGTTTCCATATAATCCATTCTTCTACCTAACTTCCTACTTACCTCTTTAATAATATTACTCGCACATTTAGTTTCTTGCACAAAAATAATATCCAGTTTTTCCTTTTGGACTTTCCTTTATAACAGTCTCTGTTTTGTTTGGCCATTGAGCCCTCTAACATTCCAAGAGATGACCTTCAATTTAATACATAAAGACTTAAGATCTAATAGAGAAGGCTTCTAGAGCTTTCATCTTACTAGAGTTTAAGAGCAAATGTCCCATTTCCTGTAGTGCTTCATTATTGGATTTGCGTCCTCTTTTCTTCCTCTGATTGGAGCCAGAGGTTGTTTGAAGTACACTTTTTGTTCAAAGTCCCATTCCTTTTGCTATGCCTAGTTTCATGTTTTGCATCTCGAGCTCTGCCTTTTGCTTGGCTATGAGTATTTCATTGATTTTTCTGACTTCCTCTTCCGATATGTTTTCCATCCCCTTCTTTCTCCAATCTTCCACCATGTCTGGTAGATTAACTCCTTCCAGCCCTAAAACCTCATGAAGTTCCATTTCCTCACTGCCTATATCACTTGTAAACATTTCTGAGTCCTCATCTGCTCCTTTTGTGCCTTCTTTATCTTTTTTAGTGCTGTTTGGATTATTCTCCTCCATTCCTTTGGTTGCTGCTTCGTTTGATACTCTATTCTTGTTCTCCTTGTTATGGTCCTCTAAGTCCGTTTCGGTTTCCAATACTTCAAAAACATTACTTGTGTTAGTTCGTGTTGCACTTATTTTGCTTGGTCGCTTCCTGTTTGCTCTCTGTTTTGTTCTCGGTCGAGTGAAAGTGTCTCTGAACTTTTCTTCCTATTCCTCCTTGTGTGTTTTTGTTGTTCTGTTTAATGGACATTCCCTAATTAAGTGTCCGTGCTCATGACACTTTCTGCAACGAAATGGAATTTTCTCATAGTCAATCGCTTGGAAGTAGTCCTCATCTCTGTATTCCAGCCACAGACCTTCATACAATGCTCCTGAAACGTTCATCTCCACACAGATCCGTGCGCAGGAAGTGTATCTTCTTTGTAGTGTGGCCTCTGAAGCTTTGATAAACGTCCCTAACTTGTCACCTATTTGTTTAAGAGCTGCATAGCCCCAATAGTCTATTGGGAGTGCAAAGAGGCGAATCTAGACTGGGACCTGCATGAAGGTCTCCTTCTCTGGTACGAAGTTGGATTTCCAAGGTTTCATGTAGAGGCCCGTTGAGGCGAGAAAGTAGGGGCCTCCATCAAATACTCTGTCCTTGTCTTCTAGATTGGAGAAGACAACTGTGAAGAAACCTTTTGCTCCTAGGTGCAGACTGACATCTCCTTTGGGTTTCCATTGCTATTTTATCCATTAACATAGCGCTCTTTTCGTTGGCCACAGCCCCATGAACTTGCAGATCACTGCATGCTCAGTCATGTGGTCTCTGTAGGCTTGTATTTCGGGGTCCATTAGCACCACCCTTAGGACTTCTGTCACTTTTGGTTTGCATGGTCCCTGAGTGGGTTTGTCAGTGAGATTTTCTTGAGTGTTCTTCCTTGCCTCGTTTTCTTTTTCCGGAGTTGTGTTCTCATTGTTCTCTTGCTCCTTCTCTTGGTTATTCTCCTGTGCGAGGTTTGACTGCACCTCGTTTGCTTTGCTATTACCGTTGGCTCTTTGGTTACTCTCTTTCCCTTTCAGCTTGTGAGCAGACTGCTCCCCCTTTTCCTCGTTTTCATTTCTGTTCTTGCTGGTTCCTTCCTCTGGCTTTGACCTATCAAGCACTAATATCTGCACCCCTTCCTGAGTTGGCTATTTATTCATGATTATCTATTTGTATGTGGGGGTCCCTATGTACCCCTCGTTTACCATCTGTCGGGTCAGGATCTGTCCCCTCCGAACAGTTCTACTACCCTGATCTTGTTCCTGTCCAGCTTCAAAACCCTAGATCTGAAAACCTATGACCTGTTCCTTCTGCTCTCCCACTCTCATCTCGTTCCCAAGTCCACAGGCTCGTGAATAACTCTTTATTTCGCATTACTATTACAAAAATTTCATAAATATTTTATAATATTAAATCCCTATTATTCAAATGAAAAAAAGAAAGAAATTAAAACATATTTGAAAACACTTTGTCTTATAAGCATAATCAAATTTATATATAAGATTGAATAAGTATACCTACACAAATAATGTAAGAAAGATAAATAGAAAAATAAATATACCGCATAAATAATGCAAGAAACACATAAAGTTTCTGGGGTTGTTTTCTTGAAAAGGAATCCATGAATAATCTACATTACATGATTAAATAATGAGAAGTGAAAGTAGGCAACCTTATTGCCATCATAAACATAAAGCAAAAAATATATGAAGTATTCCAAGTATTTTCACATAGTCTAATTAAGTTATAGAGATGTGTAAAGTTATAGAGATGTGTAAGTTATAGAGATGTGTAGTATAGAATAAAGTTTTTAGAATTTTAATTTAATTATTAATAGTTAGTTTAATGTTAGAATTTAACATCCATAATTTTTTTTTGAATATTTTTAATCGTATATAAAAATCAAATGTTGAGGTTTATTTCCAAAATATGTATGCTTTCTTTCCCCTCTTATTTAATTTCATTAATTAAAAAAAAAAAGTCATATGAACAAG
The DNA here is from genome assembly GCA_000404065.3 of Pinus taeda. NCBI lineage: Eukaryota > Viridiplantae > Streptophyta > Pinopsida > Pinales > Pinaceae > Pinus > Pinus taeda. Next base: position 234,049 of record APFE030099324.1, on the reverse strand, counting down.
TATTATATGAACTAAGTTATGGTTTTTTGGGCATGTAAGATTGACAGGCTGTGGTATTGTAACAAACTTATTTACAAATTAATAATCTCCACATTGAACTGGGGTTAAATTTCAATGTTTAAGAATCATATTCCATATTTTGTTTATATTGTATATATGTTTAACTTATATATGTTCTCTTATCCATCTTAAGTCTAGATGTAACAAGGGTTTGGATGGATCAAATCTCTTGATATGCAAACATTTTTAGAATAATAAGAGATTTGATCTCTGGACAATTACTATGTCAAGAATTAAGATTAATATAGGCTCGTTTAATTATTAATTATAATTAGTTATATATACATATATATCACTATTAATTTTTTATTTCATTTTATTTTATTTTTCAATATTTTTTTATCTAATTTGACTTGGTCAAAGTGGCAGGGCATTATAAGATCTCTAACATACTAGGTTGGAAAGAGCTCCTCAATAATAATAATAATAATAATAATTCAAAATTAGTTGTCATATAGTTAGTTTTTATATTTTTTTTATTGCTTTGTCTTTTGAGTTTTTGGTTAGAATTAGAGGAAACATTTTTTTAGACAAATTCTAATTCTTCCTCCTCGTAACCTATGATAATCCAATTTCGAAGAGTTCACAACTAGATCTTGTGATTCCAACAAATAGTAAGCAAATTCAACCCTAAAATATTCCAAAAAATTCCAACACATATAATGTCACATATCTCAATAAAAACATTAAAAAAATAAATAAGTTACGATAATTACCACAATACTTGAAAAATTACCCTCACAAAAATCCTAATTGAATTAATGCTATAAGGTATTATGTCATTATTCGGTGCCATGTAACATTTATTCGACACATATTCTCATGTAATTATAATTTATTATTATGCACTGATTGATGGTGTTAGTGACATACATATTTCAATGGTTTGCCTTAATCATTTATTACCCTAACACATTACACCTTGGATTCCCAACCCCAAGGGATGGCGAGAGTAGGCTTCTAGTTGATTCCAACTACTCTCCAGTTGTTTGTCACTTTATGGGTATGCTAGCCTCATCGACGATCTAATACAACTCCACTCCATCGGACGAATGAATATGCTTGCCTTAATTATTTGGTTCATGACATCCTCGGGAAACTTCGAAATTCCACTCTTTCTTTGGCAGAGCTTACATGTTTTCGTTCTTGGCTACGAGGTTTCTCTTCAGGTAGCTCTCGCCTCTCCAAGCAGTTGAGCATGCTTCCCCTATTTAGTTGTGTTTCCTTTGTGACTGCCTGCTAGGTGAACAGTTTGCCAGACTAGCTTGGGTGCTTTCTCCACAGTGACCAAACTAGGTGAAGAGGGGTGTCTCTATTCACTTCTTGTTTTAGGCAATGAGAGCTTCTTCCTTATTTTTCATCATTAATGATATGTGTATCTATTCTGGGTACTTCATTTTTTTTTATATATTAGTTAATTGAAGCTTCACTATGTATTTAACGTTTCATTCTCTGTATGCCTAGGTTACCGAGGGTTCTAGCAGCAGCGGTGGTTCACTCCGTGTTGAGACCCTGCCTCGCTAAGACGAACCATGGATTTGCAGCCTCTACGCCTAATCCATTCCGGGTAAAAGTGAATAATAATTCCAAGTATTTCTTGCTATGTGGGGTTTGATTTCTTAAGGGTTCAAATGGCTAAAATTGCAAGCTTTTAATGTTAAGTTCTTATTCTGTTTACTAGCTCTAAGACTAGAGCACAGATGCTAGAACATAACATTTCTCGGTGCTACATTCATGTTGTTGTGTTTTTTTTAAATTATTTCTGGTAATTGCAAACCCCAACTTAGTTGTTAGTTTTCCAAGCATTCAAGTTGTAATTTAAGTCCAGACAGTTGGATGGATTATTTTGTATCTTCGGCTCTCTTGACTTAGTTAGAACTTTGTTTCTAGAACCTTTTCATCTTGCTAGTTCGATTATAATCTATGTGTGTGATTATCATTTTACTGCTAGTCCATGATTTGGCAAGATACTTAATAAGATTTATTTCAATTTAGCTCATCCTTATCTGGTTAAGAGAGAAATTATTCAGTTATTCCATATAAAAGGATTTTGGTATATATGTACAGTTTCAATCTATGTATTGTTTTCAGTACTGTAATTCTTCTATTACACAGTTGAAATCCATCATGCCTTAGCAAGATTTGGTATTTATGCATTTTTCATTGTTAAATTACTACAACTTGGATATTTGATCTCCTTTCATGCGTAGTTATGTTATATTATGTTTTCTTGCATTAGCTTTCGTGTGGTAATTTGTAATGAATCTCTTCCCTTTTTACATTTTTCTGATAATATTTTTACTTCGGGTTTCTTATTTAATGTAATCTTTTCATTAGATTGGCCACTGGACTTAGTCTGTCGGCTCTATTTACTTTCTTTCACAACTAAAGTGTATGCTAAGGATTGAAACCCTACTAGGGTAATATTCCCAGCTGGGATATCTCTATTCATACTTTATTCTTTCTAGAACCAGAAATGCTTTTGTGTGAAGGTTTTCTAATAGTAATGTTATTTTCAAAGGGTTTCATGTTTGTCTATTCCCTGTATTTAAATAATTTTACACAATGAACTTTCCAGTTTCTTTTACAGTTTTATTCCTTTGTGTTCCTTTGTTAAAATGGTTGCACACCCACTGGTGGGCAACTATAAACAAATTACACCTAATGTTTGACATGATATTTCTCCTATAATATCCCCTCTATCGTTTTTAATAGAAATTCAGAGTTCTAATTTAGACTTAATAGAAAAGCGGACCTTTAATTTAAACTTAATAGAAAATCATAATTCTAATTTATTTAATATAATTTATTATTTTAGAATTCAAAATAGGGTTTCTACTGTAATAACCCATCTACTATTTTTAAATAGAAATCAAAGGTCTAGTTACTTTTTTGTTTCTATAGATATCCATTACTATCCTCTTGAACCAAATTCAAGTATAAGTTAACAAATTTTCTCCCAACCATGAGACTTTATTTCAGGCCAAAGTCTCCCCCTAAGCTGTTCCTCACATGATAGATACTGTCCTATAAGACTATTGTCTGATTCTCAACAATTATCTAGTCTTAACTAGACTTAGCTCCTGGACCCATCTGACATATCAACACAGAGACATTTCCTTTTCTTCTCCTTTCTTCATCTCAGCTACCAATACCCTCTTGATCTCTTGTTAGAGAATTAATCTTCTAGGAAGTATTTAGGGATAGGTAACTACCCATCCAACTACTTTGACATGTGAGAGTTACAACATTTGTTATCACTAAAACATTTGTTTAATGCATAACTTAATCAAAATATTAAATGTATAAATTTAAATAATAATAATAAAAATATTAAGTCTTGTTTTAATGCAGTAAATAAATATTTACAATCATTGGGGACATCACATCTCCTCCCCCTAAGATTAAACATTGTCCCGGTGTTTCTCTGTCGCAAATAGATCTAGACGACTCTCCCTCATAACTTGTTCATCCTCCCAGGTGGCCATCTCTAGCCCAAAGTGCTACCATTGCACTTTGATGTGGGTGATAACTTGTATTCGCAACATTACTTATCTCTGATTAAGTATAACGAGAGGTTGAACAAAGAACTCACCTTTTAGTTTGACCTACATGCAAGAAAAAAAAAAATAGTGAGTTTTTTTTCCTTTAGTAAGTTTGTCTTGACAGAACTATCAGAATTAGATTACTTGTATATCTTTCCAATTGATTATATGCTAAGGATTATATATATAATATATATATATATATATATATATATATATATAATATATATATATATATATATATATATATATATATTATATATATATATAATATATATATATATATATATATAAATAATATATATACTATGGAAACATGGAAAACATTGTGCATATGTATGTGGCTGGGCAAGACAAGATGGTAAGCTAGTTGCCTTCTTTGAGCCAGGATCTGGAAAGGACCAGAAAATCGGGGTGCCAATTTAGCACATCCACTCCATTGTAATTTACTCTTCTTAGTTCGCACAAACACATAAACATGATCTCCAATTTTAAATTCGCGAAAGCTCCTCCTTCGATCAACAAAGTTCTTTTGTCGATCTTGTGTGGCCTTTAAATTGGAACGTACTTTTTTGACCATCTCCTCCATTTCTTTTAACCTGTCTGGTCCTAACATCAATTTATCCTCTGGCCCTCCCCAACTTGAAGGTGTCCTGCACTTGCATTCATACAATACCTCAAACGGGCTCATTTGCAGCGATGTATGGTAGTCATTGTTATAAGCAATTCTACCAAATGTATGTAATCCTTCCATTTGGTTGGATGTTTCATTACATCAGTTCGCAACATATCTTCCACTACTTGATTTACTCGCTCGATCTATCCATCTGTGTGTGGGTGGTAAGCAGTGCTGAAATGCAGTTGTGTGCATAAACCTTCAAATAAATCTTTCCAAAAAGCTGATATAAATTTAACATCACGATTAGAAATTATGATTTTTGGTAACACATGTAATCTAAAAATGGTTTGCATGAATATGTTTACAATTTGTACATCCTTGTAGGTCGACTGTACCAGTATGAAGTGGGAAAATTTTCTCAACCTATCCACTACCACCATTATCAAATCATTCTTATTTTTGGACTTAGGTAGTCTGGTAATAAAATCAATGGAAATGGTTTCCCACTTCCATTCTGGAATAAGAAACGATTGCAACAATTCGGTTGGGTGTCGATGCTCTTCTTTCACTTGCCGACATTCTAGATAGTGAGCCAAATACTTAGTTACTTCCCTCTTCATACAAGGAAAGAAATATTTCTTTCTAAGTGCAGTAATTAGCTTTTGGTATCAGGGGTGGCCTACATACGAAATTTTATGATATTCATCTAAAATTAAGTCTTTAATATTTTGTTGGTTAGGTACATACATCCTCCCTTTATAAATCATCACATCTTCATGATCTATCTCATATCCTAGCTGTTGTTCATTGATGTTCGAAATTTTAGCTTGTTGCCATAAAAATTAGTATTCTGGATCAAATCTGGCTGCCTCTTTGATCATCTCATTAAAGGTAGTTTGCATCTCACTGATAGAGACCTTGTAAATATAGTGTACCTTCTGAAATAAAGCGTCCATGACCCATTTATCCTTACCTTTCAAGCACTTAATTTCAAAATCAAATCCTCTTAAAAGTTCGACCCACCGAGCTTGTGTAGCATTTAGAGTAGGCTGCTTAAAATAGTTAGTTAGACTATGATGATCAGTCATTAAGAGAAATTTCTTACCCATCAGGTAATTCTGCCACAACTTTAATGCGTGAATGATTTTTGTTAGCTCTAAGTCATATGTTGAATATTTTTTCTCGTTCTCCTTATGTTTCCTAGACTCATAAGCAATTACGTTGCCTTCCTGCATTAGCACGCCACCAACACCTTCCTTGTTGGCATTTGTACAAACCACATAATATTTATTGGGGTCTGTAATGCTTAAAATAGGTGCAGTGGTAAGTAAATGCTTAAGCTGTTCAAAACTCTTTTGACACTCCATAGTCCACTTAAAAGTTTTTCCTTTCTTCTGTAGGGAGGTAATGGGGTATGCTCCTTAGAAAATCCTTCAACAAATCACCTATAGTATCTGGCTAGACCCATGAAACACCTTATATGTGCAACGTCCTTTAGGACTGGCCACTCAATTATAGTTTTTATCTTATTTGGGTCCACAGAAATTTCATCCTTGGTAATGATATGTCCTAAATACTAGATTTGATCTTTAAAGAAATCACATTTGTTGTATTTAGCATACAGTTGATGTTTGCTCAGAGTTTGCAAAACTATTCTGAGATTATATTATGAGAGTAAATTAATAGATCATCTATAAAAATCAGCACAAACATATCCAAATACTGATAAAATATATTATTCATGAGACACATGTAGGTTGTGGGAGCATTAGCTAGCCTGAAGGGCAACATAATGAACTCGTAATGTCCACAGCGATTTCTAAAAGCGGTTTTAGCTATATCTTCTTCCTTGTTTCTGATCATATGGTAACCGAAATGAAGGTCAATCTTGGAAAACATGGTTTCACCCCTAACCTCATCAAAAACCTCGTCGATACGAGGAAAATGTATTTATTTTTTATGGTCAGTTTATTTAATTGGTGGTAATCCATGCACATTCACTTGGTTGCATCCTTCCTTTTAATAAAAAGTATCGAGGCTCCCTAAGGTGATACACTTTTGTGGATGTACTTTTTATCAAGCAGTTCTTGTAATTGGTTTTTAATTCTATCAACTCTGGCACACTCATGCAATAAGGAGCTCGTGATATCAGAGCACCTCCTGGAATCAACTCAATGGTGAAGTCTATATCTCTTTTTAGAGGAAGTCTCAGAATTTCCTCAGGAAATACGTCCAGGAAATTTTGTATTACATGTATACCTTCTAAAGTGATGGACTTTTATTTTGAGTTAGCATACCCTACCTATATCGCATAAAATTGACATCCTTTTCTGCTACACTTTTCTAATTGACAGGTTGTTACTAGTCTTAATTTTAGAGGTCTTAATATACCTTGAATTTCCTACCTCTTTCCCTCTTCATCCATATAGCTAATAGCTATGGTTTTGTAGTTAATGAGGGATCAATGCTTTTGAAACCAATCCATGCCTATTAGGATATCATACGATCCTAGGGGCAATACATTCAGGTTTACCACAAGAGACTGAATTGCTATTTTTAAAGGGAAGTTGTTGATGTTGGCCAACACCCTTCTCTTTGCCCTTGTGGCTATTTGCCCTAACCTAGCACTTTTAAACTTAACGGCTTCCAAACAACATTTTTATATTATCTTAGGGCTAATATAACTCAAATTAGCTCCTCGATCAATTAAAATAGATATAGTTTGGTCAAAGATTTTACCTTCAAATTCCACCATGGTTGGCTAGTATTCTACCTGGTGGTTTTCGAGGGAAGCATTGATTTTTGGAATTCTTCTCACCACTTATCCTATAGTTGATGCTTCCTCAATATGTGCAATCTGATCAGTTCCCTTGCAATTGGGACAAATTTTTACGTAATGTGGTCCTTTGCATCCCTAGCACTGTATTGGAGGTCTTGCTCCTATTTCTGCTTTTGTTTTTCCTGGTTGCTCATTAGTTTTGGACTCATTTGGAAGTCTAAATCTAGATTGATTTCGATTCATATTTCCATTTTCTTGCCATTTATGGGGTCCCTTGTTGATTATGGCTTTATTTCCCTTACTGCCTGCCAAAAACTCAATTCCCTTTTTATCAACCCATCTTTTCCCCACGTCTCCCTTTTGTTTGTTTTATGGATATCATATTCAAGCTTTTTGTATAACTTCGTCCATGATCTTCAAGTTATCGAACTCAAGACACTCTTTCATCAACAACGACAAACTGGTGATAAATCATTGCACCTTCACTTTTTCCTCTCGTATGTAAGGTACATATCGAAGCAAGGATGTAAATTTTGTTATGAACTTGTCCACAGACAACTGACCCTATCAAAACCTTTCATCATAAAATCTTTCAGTTAAGTATTTTTCCTTAAAATATCCTTAAAAAATTTCCCAAGTTATGCTCTCCTCACTCACTCCACGCACAACCTTTACTTCTTCCCACCACAGGGCGACCTTTCCTTGTAGTTGGAAGATGGCCAAGCGAGCTTTTAGGTTATGGTCGTATTCATACATCTAAAAGTACTTATTCATATTAATAAGCCCAGCTTCTACTGCCTCTTCCTATTCACCATCAAAGAGAGGTGGTTTTATTTTTCAAAATTCTTCTCATAGTTCTATGTTTGTATTTTCTGTCTTTTATGTTCTGATGCATTATCAGATCTCTCATCTTGATTTTCTTCGCCTGCCTCTATCCCTAAATATTCTGTTCGGAACTCTTATTCGCCAGTCATGTTCCCATGCTCTGGGTTGGAGATTGGTTTTTGTTGATTATGTTTATCAGACGGACTCTTCATGATCTTTTCCTACTCCAGCATCATCCTTTCATTATATGTTCGCAGCTGGGCCATCTCATCCTTTAGTTCTTGAACAATTTCAATGATTGCAGTGTTGGTGTTGTGTGGTTCTTCCCCTAATTGCACCCATACCTCAGGATTGGCTTCTTCAAAATATGTCAGTGATATTCCTATCACAGATCTATGAGGTGTAATTCCAGTCCTTCTCATGCCAGCTACTTTTTTTTCTTTCTCTATGCAAATCATCATAATCATTATTAATCATCTATTTATAGAGGTCTCAACTTTGTAACCTGAGCGCTCTGATACCACTTGGCACATCTCTCAATAAAAATAAATATATTACAGTAATTACCACAGTACTTGAAAAATTACCATAACAAAAATCTTGATTCAATTAATGCTATAAGGTATTATGTCATTACTCGGCCCCATCTAACATTTATTTGACACATACTCTCATGCAATTATAATTTATTATTATGCATTGATTGATGATATTATTGGCATACATATTTCAATGGTTTGGTTTAATCATTTATTACCCTAACCCATTACACCTTGGATTCCCAACCCCAAGGGATGGAGGGAGCGGGCTTCTCTCTAGATGTCAATCACTTCATGGGTATGATCACGTCATCGACAGCAACTCCACTCCATCAGAAAGATGAACAGGATTACCTTAATTCTTTGGTTCCTAACATCCTCGAGGAACTTCAACATTTCACTCTTTATTTGGCAGAGCTTCCCTATTTTGGTTCTTGGCTACAGGGTATCTCTCCGGTTCGCTCTTACCTCTCCAAGCAGATGAGCATGCTTCCCCTATTCAGTTGTTTTTCCTCCATGACTTCCTGCTGGGTGAAGAGTTTGCCAGAATAGCTTGGGTGTTTTCTCCATGGCAACCAAACTAGGTAAAGAGGGGTGTCTCTATTCGCTTCTCGCTGTAATCACTGAGAGCTTTTTCTTTGTTTTTCATCATTAATGAGATGGGTGTTTGTTTTGGGTAATTTGTTTGTTTTTATACATGAGTTAATTGAAGCTTCAATATGTATTTAACATTTTATTCACTGTATGCCTAAGTTGCCGAGGGTACCAGCAGCGATGGTGGTTCCCTCCATGTTGAGACCCTACCTTGCTAAGCCGAATTGCAGATTTGTAGCCGCTACGCCTAATCCATTCCAAATAAAGTGAATAATAATTCCGAGTATTTCTTTCTATGCGGGGTTTAGAGTTCTTAAGGGTTTGAATGGCTCAAATTGCCAATTTTTAATGTTAAGTTCTTAGTCTCTTTATGAGCTCTAAGACTAGAACGTGGACGCCAGAACATAACATTTTTTGGTGCTACATTCATGATATCGTGTTTTTGTTTAAATTAGTTCTGGTAATTGCAAACCCCAATTGGGCTTTTAGTTTTTCGAGCATTCAAGCTGTAATTTAAGTCTAGATAGTTGGGTGGTTGATTTTGTATCTTCAGCTCTCTTGACTTAGTCAAAACTTTCTTTGTAGAACTTATGCATCTTGCTGGTTCGATTATAATCTGTTCGATTATAATCTATGTGTGTGACTATTTTTTTAGTGTTTGTCCATGATTTGGCAAAGTACTTAATAAGCTTTATTTGAATTTAGCTCATCCTTATCCAGTTAAGAGTGCAATTATTCGGTTATTCCATATAAAAGGATTTTGATATATATATCTATAGTTTTAATCTGTGTTTTGTTATTAGTATTGTAATTATTTTATTACAGAGTTGAAATCCATCATGTCTTAGCAAGATTTGGTATTTATGTGTTTTCCTCTGTTAAATTACTACAGCTTGGATATTTGTTCTACGTTCATGCATAGTTCTGTTATGTTCTCTTTTCCTGCATTAAATTCTGCATAGTAATTTGTAATGAATGTCTTCCCTTTTACATTTTCCCGATAATGGGTTTACTTTGGGTTTCTTATTTAATGTAATATTTAAGTTAGATTGGCCTCTCGACTTAGTCTGTCAGCGTTTTTTACTTTCTTTCACAACTAAAGGGTATGCAAAAGATCGAAAGCCTACTAGGGTAATATTCACAGTTGGAAAGTCTGTGTTAATACTTTACTCTTTCTAGAACCAAAAATGCTTTTTCCCGAAGTTTTTCTAACAATATTGTTATTTTCAAAGGGTTTCATCTTTGTCTATTCCCCGTATTTAAAGAATTATACACAATGAAATTTCCAGTTTCTTTTACAATATTATTCCTTAGTGTTCCTTTGTTAAAAAGTTCCACACCCACTGTTGGGTAGCTATAAACAAACTATGTCTAAAGTATGACATGAGATTTCTCCTATAATAGCCCCTCTATCGTTTTTAATAGAAATCCAGAGTTCTAATTTAGACTTCACATAAAATCAAACCATTAATTTAAACTTAACAGAAAATCAGAACTCTAATTTAGACACTAAATTTCTTATTTTAGAATTCAAGGTAGGGTTTCTGATGTATTAACCCATCCACTACTTTTAAACAGAAATCATAGGTTCAGGGACTTGTATGTTTATGTAGATTTCCACCACGGTCCTCCTGGACCGATTCAACTATAAGTTAACAAATTTCCTCCCAACCATGAGACTTGCTTGAAGGCCAAAGTCTCCTCCTAGTTGTTGCTCACATGACAAATACTTCCCTGTAAGACTATTGTCTTATTCTCAACAACTATTTGGTCTTAACGAGACTTAGCTCCTCCACCCGTCTCACATATCAGCACGAAGACATTTCCTTTTCTTCTCCTTTTTTATCTCAGGTACCAATACCATCTTGATTTCCTCTTCAAGAATTAATCTTCCGGGAAGTAGTTAGGGATAAGTAACTCCCCATCCAACTACTTTGATATGTGAGAGTTACAAAATTTGTTATCACTCAAACATTTATTTATGCATAACTTAATCAAAATATTAAATGTATTAATTTAAATAATAATAATAATATAAAATTTTATTTACTATGGTAAATAATATTTACAATCATTAAGGACATGAGATATAAATTAAACTTTTTTTTTATTCAACATTGTGAAATATATCATGTATCAAAACACTAATATATCATGTATTATAAAGTGTTTTGATGTTTACATTAATGCCTCTAGACATTAATGAGCCATTTAAATTTATATGGTAGTATGTCTAAAGATCTGAAAAAACATTCTTTTATCAATTTTATTTTGAAGGAACACTGACTCTTCATGTCTAGCAGATTATGGTGAGAGAGTTTCAGCGTATGGTGAGAGAGTTATCCATGGTTAGGGTACACAATTATGTGAGGAAAGTCCCACATGTCCAACATTTAGGCCACGCATATTCTCTCAAGAGCTTCACCGTCTAAAGGGATATTTTTTTTAGATTTGTTTGATTCCTTCCACCATTCATTGAATAGGTGTCCTCTACTATTATATAGTTTTCTAGAATGGCTCTCCTATATTCTCAACAGTGACCGGCTTTACGACTCTGCAAATGGATGGCCGTGGACTTGGGCAGGTGAAGACAACAATAGCAGAATTACATTATGTGACCTAAAGCCTGTTTTCGTGTGTAACAGAATGGGATCAACTATTACTCTTACTTTCCATCTAAAGGGAGATTCTTCTCTAGAGAAAGTGAGATCTGACAATTTTCAAAAGAATTACTGCTAAAGTCAGTTTCATGAAACATAATGGTATCTGAGTCTATTAAACCATATACAACAAATTTCTCTCTGTTACGTAAAGAACATGTCCATTTGAATAAGAGGCCTGGAATAGAGTATAAACTTTGGAGACATCCAAATTGATAAGTTCGAGGCCTCGAATAGAGTATAAACTTTGGAGACATCCAAATTGATAAGTTCGAGGCAGTATAAACTTTGGAGACATCCAAATTGATAAGTTCGAGGCCTGGAATAGAGTATAAACTTTGGAGACATCCAAATTGATAAGTTCGAGGCCTCGAATAGAGTATAAACTTTGGGACATCCAAATTGATAAGTTCGAACATAGGTTTGTCGTAATGGTAGAAGAAAGAAGAGGGTGCAAGACCCGCCAGAGAAATCAGCGGTCCGAAATAACCAGGCATTGCCGAGATCTTCTACAATGATTTAGGAACTATACTTACAAACAAATCAAATTAATGGCGTTGAATTTTGCTGGTTCAGGATGATTCGTGTAATCTTACGTAACCTACTATTGTTGTTTTAGAAAAATAAGAGAGGTAGACATGTCATCAGTATGGACTCGAGAAAAATATTCATTTGTTTATGTATGGGAGAGTTTATGTACTGTGTTAGTTACTACAGAGATATGTAAAATACTGGAGAAAAGATTGAATTTATATGGCCAAAGCCACTTCGATATATTTTGAGGATCATTCATATGTCATTTGAAAATATGTTCAGGTGGATTTGTACATCTTTGAGTGTGCTGACCGAATAATGCTATTCACGTGGATTTGTATTTGTTATTGCCAACCAGGATATGGCTTTCATATAATTCTTCTAAGGTTTGATTATAATGAGACTCTCATATCTCACGGACTTTTCATGAAACCAAATACCATCAAATTCAAATCTCAGTACTCGTACCATCAAACTCAGCGATTTACTAATCTAGATATTAGTAATAACAGAAAAGATCACACCTAACATCTTTTGCATTAATATGTGTGATGACCAGCATTTTAATATATAGAGGGAAAACAACTAAAATTAGAAAACACCAATTATTACATTTGCAAAAAAAATTATTTATTTTTATTAATTATATAAATAATAATCATCACAATACCCTATTTATAGACTTGCTTTTAGACCAATGAAAAGGGTTGCTTGCTATGTCATATTTGGATAACTAGAAACATAAGTGAATGTATGTTTAATTGCAATCCTCGTACATATATACTCAATTTTTAATTACAATTTTCATTGCAAGACCTGGTTTATTAATGTACTTGTTATTTTGAAGGGAAGTCAATAATGTTTAATTCGCAATTATTAGGTAAATTATAATGTTTTCACTAATTTCAACTAATAATGTCAACTATTTTCAACTATAATATTAATGCCAACTATAATATATATTACAGAACATTATTATCCATATATGTATTATTTTTTAAATGACATCAGCAAGTTTTAAAGTTTTAATTTATAATGGATTTATCAATTTCCACTACAATTTCCATGGGAAAGCACTATTTATCAATGTTTATATTATTGGTAAGTGATATGAATGAAGCTAAAGTGACCATTATTATATAAATTAGAATGTGTTTATTAAATTTTTATTTATAAATTAGATATTTACATGCTATTTACTTCACCAACATAAATATTTTACAGAATTTCTGTTCACGAATGTTAAAACATATATAGATATTGTCCTTAGAATGAGTACAAAGCTTTTATTGTGGGTTTAGTATTGGCTACTATTACAGTTTACAATTAGGATATGGCTTTCTCTTCGAGTCTAGCTCACACACATCAACCTAACCGCACAAAAATAATTAAGATAATAAAAATGGAAATTCTATAAACATTGTTTGTTGTATAATTTATTTAGAAATTAATGTTTAGGTGAATTGAATCTGTCAAAATTATTAGATTGGCATATTTTCCCACTTGCATAGTTATGTAGTTCTAGGCATATTACCTTATATACACCACATATTGTAAGGTTGAATCTACACAAATTAGAATATCTATGAAAATGAAAGAATCCATTATTTGACATATCAATGAATAATGCTAGATAAAAGTAGTATATTTTTAATATTTTCCATTTGACGTCCTCAATCATGATGTGACTCTTGGTTAAATTATTGGAGAATAGAAGATGATTTTATTATATATAATATTGATACCATTAACCATACATAAGACAAGAAAATAGCAAGATATTATAAATATGACATTTATTTTAATCTAGAAAATCAAAAGCATGTTTAGAAAAAAATCAAAACTAGTGAACTAAGAATAAACACTCATTAGCTCCATAATAAAACATGATATAATAGAGTGAGATGAAAAAAATTATCTTCTTTAAAAAATTAAAGCAAAAATACTTTTTTTAAATAAATAAAACCACTATTAAAAAATTACAAAAATAATAACAAACAAAAAAATTTCTATTATATTTATATAACAACTATTAATTTCTAGATGCTCTTACACACATCTGCTCTTCATGTTTCCGTCAAGTGATAATTTTGTTTCGTGGCTTTACAAGCTGCTCTTTTTTGTATCCTATCATGGTTTTTGATATTGACTTAATATAATCTATGAAGCTCTTTTCTCTGAAAAAACAACTATTAAAAAAACCATCACATTATACTTTATAAAAAATAATATTCAATAATTAAAAACTTAAGCCACTTAAAATATAAATTGTTAATGAATAAATAGTATATATTTTTAAAATTTAATTGTTTGTATTTTAATGATATTTAAAATGTTTTGTTACCGCAGGGAATTTGTAGATCTGCATCCTCACCGAGAGACATAACCTCACTGTTTTTACCTTTCACTCTCAGATTTTTGGCTCGATGCGATCCTTGAAAACTGTTGTTTATATTTACAGTTAACGTAATGTTTTCACCATAGTTCTCACAGAACTTTCGAAGACTGGTTTCGACATGTGGGTTTTTGTTTTTTGTTTTTTCTTATTGAGACCTATGTGGCCTCCCTGGGTGGAGCACATGGACAATCTCATTGCAAAACAGCTACCTAATATGGTTATCCTTGTTTTTCTGTTATTTTCTTGAGACTGTACGAATTCCTTGAGTGAAGACAGAAGACACAATGTTTTATATGGTTTTAATTGTTCAACAACCTTGCTATATCTTGAAGGCTACTAGCCTCACTATGCATATGCCTAAGCATCTACAGAATGTAATTTCTCACTACCCATAGAAATTACGACTTTTTCCATGGAAAAAAGATATTTAAAATATTTTCAATATGTTTAATTATTTGAGAAAATTACAATGATATTTAACTCCTAACTATCACAAATAGAAACAATTTCATTATATAAAATATTGATACCATTAATCGTTATCATCATAAAAATGTTATTTTAGTTTATTAAATTTTATTTTATTTTACGTTAAAAAAATAAATATATTTAAAAATTTGATGGAAAGAAAAAATGTAGTAAAAGTGAAAAATTGAAAAATCCAAAACTTCGAATTCTTAAATAATTTTGCTATAGCATTGATTCTCTTATTTTTCATCACGAAAGATGGAGAGATCGACTTGATAATAACAAAAATCTTGTGCAAAGAAATCATTTGAATCCTGACCACAACTATTCTGGTAAGAAAAATCTTGTGCAAAGAAATCATTTGAATCCTGACCAGAACTATTCTGGTGCAGGGCAAGAAAGAATCGTGATGAGTTGGTTATTTCTGCTTCATCCTTGCTGGGCACTCCATCTGTAATAGAAAAAGCAATTTGTCAAGACTGCCCATCTTCACAACTTTTCTGAGCAGATCTTCCTCTGCAAAATTCAAGAAGATTTCCTATTACATTACTACACTAGTAGGATAAGAACTTCTTTCCCACCAACGTAGAATATTTGGAATTTCTTTGGATTTGAATGCAATTAAATAACAGATATGAATCTGGTAATTCGTTTCGAAAAGATACATACCATCCTCACCCAGATATGGATTTGGATTGGAATGCAATTAAATAAGAAATATTAACTGATGTGGATTCACGACGTACCATCCTCGCACACCTTTTGGGCCTATTTTTATTTGCCTTTTTTAAGTCACACAAAACTCCACAACTACGTGAGCCATCTTGATTTACAACTAAATCTGCTTCGTGTGACCCATGAGTTGTCTTACCTAATCCCAGAACCTTGAATTTTCCTGAAATCCCTTCCAATCCCTTCCCTTACCTCCTCTTTATTACCAACAAGACGACATCCAACGCTCTCAATAGCCATCAACAAATCGCTCTCTTCTCCAGACAGTGCTTGAGCAGCAGACAAAGGGGGAATATATAATAGCTATTATGATTATATATCTATTTAATCAAACTATAAATTGTTTTCAATATAATTCAAGTGTAGACGAATGAAATTAAATAGTTGATTTTATTCTTATTTGCCAAATTTTAAAATATTTCAAAAACTATCATCCAATTAAAAATAATTTAACAAAATAGTTAAAAATTCTAAATTTGCAGATGGATTAAAAATTTCCTTATAATTGGCATTCATATTTTAATTGAATTTTTTATAACTACCTCATTTAAAATTCATATTCCTACTTAACTACACTTCTTCAAATGTTGCAAAGATGCTCCACATTTCTTCCATTGTTGTGAAGATGCTCCACTCTGTATTAAATTTGACAATCATTTTTCTCTAATAACTTCAAAATTTATATTCCTACTTATGTTGCACACTTCTTCAATTGTTGCACAGATGCTCCACTACTTATTAAATTTGACAATCATTTTTCTCTAATAACTTCAAAATTTATATTTCTACTTAACTACACTTCTTCAATTGGTGCAAAGATGCTCCATTGTCTTTTAAATTTCACAATCATTTTTCTCTAACAACCTCATTATCTTCCTTAAGGCCTTTGTCTTGTTTGAACACCAAAATATGTGAAACAAAATCATTTTTCTCTAACAACCTCATTATCTTCCTTAAGGCCTTTGTCTTGTTTGAAAACCAAAATATGTGAAACAAAATCTTTTCCTTGGCCTCCCTTTCTCTTGTTTCACCAAAAGAACTCTATGAAGCAGTACCAAAATTGTTCATTTGTTTTCCACTTTGAATCTCCTACCTCTAAACAACCATGAACTCCAACTAGAACTTTGTTGTTCCTGAAGCTATGGGTTCTTTTGTTGTTGAGAAGCCTTAGAGAATCAAACTTGGCTTTCATTTCCATCATGTTAATTGTCTAACCATATTCTTTTTTAACAATGTCACTCAATTTCGATCACAATACGGTTAACTTTGTCTAAAGCTTTTCTCAAAAAGGAAAAAAATGAAAACCACTTTACCTAGATGCATTGAATGGTGTTATTTGGCGTTAACAACATGAGAAGAGGCCACTATGAATTCATACCTTTTGACCACCATGAGAAAGGATCAAGGAAGTAGAGAAATGGTAGAAGGTTTGTCCACCACAAATCCTAGATGGATTCCAATGAATGAACAAATAGTTTTAGTAGAAACCGTGTATAGTGAAGGGATTTTCCATCCCAATACCATTCAAATCGATCAATTTGTTGGTCGACTATGGATTTATGACAACATGGAAGGGAGGAATGTGTTCTACTAGTTCCAAAATTGTAAATCTCACGAGAGAGATAGAAAGAAGATACAATGGTTTTTTTTGTATTCGTTCCTCGTAGGCAATTCTTGGCTACAAAATCTAAACCGAGAAACCAAATCGACGAGTCTTTAGGTTCAATTTGGCCCTTGAGCTAGAGGGGGCTCCCTCAATTGTTACGAGGCTTTGTTTAATGTTGTTCACTGTCACTCAACAACAACCTATGAAGCACAATGACCATATTTATGATTTATTTTGGTTGGTTTTTAATGATTATCCAATCTCTGTTTACGAATAAATCCCTCTCTTGCAGAGTCTTTGGTCAAAGTGCGAACATCCAATTTGACAGAATAACATGATTTTTTAAAGAATTTTAACATAAGAATATAAGGTAATTCATGATAATTAAGTAGTCATATTGAATACTTAATGAACGAAACATAGTGGATACATGTAGAAGATTTATATACCCAAACAAAACACATTCAAAAGATGACAGAAAAAAACAATTAGCAGATGTAGAGGAAATAACCAAGACAAACAATCTAATTAATTAATCTATTTAAATGATTATAACTTTACATGGGATTTCAAAGAGATTGACATTCAATCTATTCTTACCCGAATCTCTTATGTTACTTTGACCATGTGCAGAAAATAAGGTATGAAAGCACTATAAAAAAAAAATACAAGAAACACAATTTCTATAAAAAACTATAGCTAGAATACTTCAATTAGAATTTCTATAATAAAAGCTTTACAAAGTGACAGGGTTTTTGCATCAAAAGCCCACCCTTTTACATTACAATTGAAACAATATATAGAATAAATCTCTCCTAAGCTATTACAATATCTATGGAATGAAATCCTGAACAATAATTAAAAATAAAATAATACCTCTAATTTAGTTGTTGGAAACTTAGAGTTGTTTACAAGTCTTCTGCCTTCAACTCTTAAGTTGCTTAAACTGTATGTTGGAAAACTGCACTTTGATCCCAGTTTCTTGATCTTTCGCTGCTAGGTGTCTTTTGAATGTTGATATCTTTGCCTCTAAATCTGAACATGAATGACTGTTGATCTTCCTCCTTCTTCAAATGGTAAAATCATGTCTATGATCTACTTGACTAACCTGTTTTGCTATGTGTCCTTTGAATTTCCAATGCTTGAATTAACCAATGATTTTATGTCATTTTTTAAAAATACTTCACCATTGTTGTAAAATATTTTGGAAGAAAATATGTTGATAAATGTTTTTCAAATATTCTCTATTTTGATAAATGAATTTCATACTTATCTATTTTCATGAATTTCATAAATTAAATTCTGAAAATATTTCCTCAAATAATTGTATCTCATAAATCCATCCATTGTTTGAAATCCATGTCTTGTTTTGAAATCTATGTCTTGTTTTCCCTAAATTTATATATTTATCAATAAATAAAATTCATAAACATATTTCATAAAACCATCAAGTCATTCCCTTCTCATGGTTTTGAAAACCAGTTGTTTTGCCACGATTGGTAAAATTTCTCTTAGTTTACTTTTTTTTACTCCTGTAAAATATTTGGATAGGAATTTATCCGAATCTTATGTTCCCACACAATTTGTCTTCATAGTTTATTGTCCCCCTTATCTCTATAAAATTGTTGTGGGTTTTTCTCCCATGGTTTTGATTTTAAAAATAATTAAAATTATTTTCAATTTCAAAGTGATGTGCATAATTTATATAAAGTTTTTCGAATTCATTTTTTTTAAATATTCCTTTGTGCCGACAT
>APFE030099324.1:189575-204064 GCA_000404065.3 Pinus taeda | reverse complement strand
AATAATAAAATGATATATACAATGATGTATGTTGTGATCAGTCAAACATAGCTAATGTAGTGTTTGAGAAACCTGCCATTAACAGGTCTTCCTGATAATGTGTCTCTAGTTAGATCCTCTAATAGAAATGTATTGATTCCGTGGACAACTCCAATATTGTAAGGACTTTTCCATAAATTGTCAAACCTTTTTTTTTTTTCCGTTATCCTCATTTATAGTATCCCACTTTAGAACAAGGTTATTTAGCTGGAAATCACCTGCTTTGACTCTCATGTCATGATTTTTTAATTTTATTTTATCCTGCGTCACATGCATATTGTTGTAGGCTTCTTCTCTAGTCTACTGAAAATGTATTATTTGGTTTATCCTTCTCTATGCATCATTTGGTTCTGCTTCTATTCCTAGAACAATTTTAGTACTGAAATTCCTAGGGAAGCAAGAAAAAATGCATCTATTTCATAAACCAATTGGAAAGGTGACATACCAATTGATTTATTTATGCTTATTCTATTAGCCCGTAGAGGATTTATCAATTTTTTGTGCTAGGATTTGTTTGTTTTCTTGCAGTAAGTTTTTAATGATGTTGACTAGGCTCCTATTAGAAGACTCTTCTTACCCATTTCAGTGAGGATAGTAGGTAGTAGAATGTCCTACCACTATATGATATTTATTATAGAACTCAATCATCCTTTTATATTTGAAAGCAACAACATTATCTGTGATAGTTTTGTGTGGACAACCAAACCTGGAAGGAATATTACCTTCAATGAATTTTATGATTACAGAATATGTAGAATTCATGGTTTGGATTGCTTCTATCCATTTGGTGAAGTAGTCTGTTACAGTCATGATCCAATTGTGTTGAGCTGAATAACTTGGATGAAACTCTCCTATAAAATATAAACCCCACTATTGGAAAGGCACCTCCACTGAGATAGGTTTCAAAGGTAGAGGTAAGATTTTTCTCCTGTCTTCAAAAATCTGACATTAATGAGAAGTTGAAACCTTTTTATGAATATCAGCAAACAAACGACACTAGTAAAAACCAGCTCTCAGGATTTTGTTTACTATTCTTTTCAAGTAAATATGTCCTTCATAGTCACCTTGATGAAATTATTCCATTATCTTATCTACTTCATCCTTCAATAAACAATTTAGTAAAATTCCTCTACCATCCTTCCAATACAAATCTTGATCTAAAATGCAGAACTTTACAGCTTTCAGTTTGAGAAATCTTCCTTGGGTTTTGTCAAAATGGGTGGAGCTTGTAAATTCTGCAGAACATACACAATATCTACATACTAGGGAAAAGTAAGAAATTTTTTTGATAATTGTGCAGTCACCAAATCTTCTTTTTCATCAATGGAAGCTACAAAATTGATGTTTAGTGCATGAAAATTTGACTCGGCCATTAATTTTGCTAATCCTTGACCTTTGATAAGTTTTAAGGGCTTTATTTCCATGTCATACTCCAATACTAGTACTATCCATTTACCCTTTTTTCCATCTGGATCACTCTGGTTGCAGATTTCCATTACTATTGGACTTGGAACATAATGAATTATGTGAGAATGTAATACGTACACTTTGAAATCTTTCAAGGTCATTAGTAAAGAAAAAGATATTTTCCATGATATTATACTTCAATAAAGCATCTATTAAAGCTCTATTAAAAAATTCCATAGATTGTTCATGTGCCTCCTTATTTTTATATAAGAATACTGCTGCAATAGTATGTTCTGAAGGAAAGGAGGAATTAGTGAAATATTTAGTGTAATCTGGGCTAATTAGAACAAGGGCACAGGTCAAGGTTTCATTTACATCACTGATTGATCTTTTGGATTCAACATTCCTTTCCATTTCCTTATCCTTCTTGAACATTTTTGTGATAGCCCTTAAGACCTCAGCGAAATTTGGAATAAATATTCTTAGACAATTTATTCTACCAACATAAGACTGCACTTCTTTTTTGTTTCTAGGTGGACAAATTTTCACAATAGCTTCAAATTCTACTTCAGTCAATTCGGATAGAATATTTTGAAATGATGTGACCAAGTAGTCTACATTCTTCTAACACAAACAAATATTTCTTCGGATTCAAGGAAATACCAAATTTCCTACATTTCTCATAAAAATAAATTAAATGAAAGAGCTGATATTCATCAGTTTTGGAGAACACAGTGATGTTATCTTGATATATCACGATAAATCTATCCTTCTCATCTGCGAAAGCAATATCTATTTCTCTCTGAAAATTTTCTCCTACATTCATAAGCCCAAAGGGCATCTTCACATACATGAAGGTTCCAAATGGGGTTTTGAAAGTTGTTTTGTATTGATCATCTGGATGCACTAGAATTTGGTTGTAACCTGAGAATCCATCAAGCAAAGAAATTCTTCAATAACCAACTACATTATGTAAAATATGATCGACTTTCAGTAAAGGGTAGTTATCCTTGAAAGAAACTTTGTTTAGGTTTCAAAAATCCACACATAATCTTATTTCCCCAGTGTTTTTCCTCATTGGTACCAGATTTGATAGTTGTTTAGAAAACCTAAAAGGTACAATAATTTTGGCATCAAAAAGTTTTCTTAACTCTTTTCCTATTAAAGGTAACAAAATTGAATTTTCCCTCCTTAATTTATGTTTGAATGGTTTATGTTCTTCTTTGATGGGAATAATATGTTGAATAATGTTGGCATCACAAGCCTTTAAATCTTCGTATACCGATGAAAACACATAAAGTATTATTTTAATAAATCAATGTATTTCGTCTTTTCTTTAGGTGGTAAAGACTAGGAAATCCTTACAATCTTTGGATTATCTTCAATACCTATATTACAATCCTCAACTTCACCCCTACAGGTTGTATCTTGGGCTTTTGAGCCACATCATTAAAATCAAATAGTTCCTCTACAACACCAAACCCCTTGTTAACATATTTTCTTTTAACTATATGATTTCAAGTTCCTCTGAGTCCTCACTGATCTTGTTCAACAATGTTTCATTTGTATCCATATCTACACTATTTTATGTATCAATATGTACATTCTCACATTCTTCCTTTAACTACAAGAAACATTCTACCTGTTTATCACTGCCAACCAGTTGCCAATATATAATATTATCAGATACAACTTGTCTATGTTTCACATCAATCTCATACTTCTTTATTGGATGGAAAGGAATTTTACATGTACTAGTTGAGGTAGCCAATGCATCAACTAAGGTATTTTGACTTCTAGGAATCAAAGACAACTAATACTCTCAAAAACACTCCAAAAAATACAAAAGGAAATTTATGTAAGCCATTAACCTAAGACATTTAGCCAAATACTCACCTTTAATATGATTAATGATGAGTTTTGAATCGCCATGTATCGAAATCCTTTTAGCTCCCAACCTCTTCAATACGTGCAATCCTAGAATAAGTGCTTCAACTCAGCTATATTGTTGGTACATTGAAAATTATTCTTGTAAGAATATTCCTTTGATATGCCTATTTTTTAGCTCAAGAACCAAACACATACCCCTGCTCCTTCCTTATTAACTATGCCATCAAAATCCATATTCCAAAGGGAGTCATCCTCCTAATTTTTTGTTCCAATATTTAATTTCACATCCTCTATTTTGCTCAATTTACTTTCCATGTATGAAATTTATTCTTCTAAATATATATCATTATACATAATGAAAGATTTAATGTCTGAATGCACATAATAAATTGGGTAATTGTTATGTTTTTCTTAGCTACTTACCATATATTTCATCAATGTTTCCCTGTACAATCTCCTTTCTTGACCAAAGTCAGGAATAGTTCCATAGGACATGTCCATCTCTAAGGTATCTTGTAACTTCCCCCCAAGGTCTTGACAGGAGCACTCCATATTTAGGTGGTATATCAGCTACAACAATATCCATTACCACACTCTTTGTTGAGATTTGGGCCAGAGTCACACATAAATCCTTGATGAGACCCAAGCATTTTATTTTTCTAGAATCAAAAGATTAAATGTCTTTATATGGTTTTGTTATATCAAATCTCAGCTTTAACATAATGACTCTAGGCATGAGATTGTGTGAAGTAGCATAATCCAACATGGCATTGTGCAAAATGTAGTCATAAAAGTTTAGACTAACATAGAATGGTGGCACATTACCATCCTGTGACTTCCCTTCCACTTCAGGTCTGAATAATAATTTAGGTTGGTCATCACTTAAGTTAATGGTGTTTGTTCCCTCCCCTATATTTAGTGCCTTCATGACTTGAGTTCTATACACATTATTGTTAATCAATTCTATCATAGAAACATAAAATTTCACCTTGGCTAATTCATTTTCAACATTGAAAGAAGTTTGAGGTTTATCTACTTCTTTAATACTTACATATTGTTTTTGAGATTCCTCTTTTAGGGAATCGTCCTTTGTCTAGCTAGTGGAAGGTGTATCAACATGAAACTTCTTGTGAGGATTTGTTGTAGCCTTCTTCCTTCTCAAATTGTAATTTTTGTGCACATCCATAATATCAGTTTGATATTCTTTTTTATAGTCATCTAATTCTCCTTCCCAAAAAAGATTAATCTCATTCTCTTTACGGTCATCTACTATACCATTTTCTTCAAATCCATAATTCCCCTGAAAAGGAGGTCTAATTTGTTGCTGATCCGTTGGGGCTCTTTTCTCTCTTTGTTTAAGTTGGGGTGGGTTCCTTCCAAAGTTGGGATTTATGATCTATGGACCCCCGTGTGGTTCTCTTTGTGGATCCCTATGAGTCAAACTAATCATTTACATCATTCTGTCCATAGTTATAATTAAGGTGTCTACCTTTGCATCTGATGAAGAGGAAGAAGGATATTCTTTAATAGTCACCCTTCTTTCAACATTTAATTTTTATCTTTTGGCCAAAAAAATTTCTTCTACGCTAAAAAAAAATATTTTTTTTTCTTCTAAGGTACCATAATTCCTCTCTCTTATTTAATAATCCATATCAACATCAAAACCATCTAGAAATCAGATTAAAGCTAGTCTTCGTCGAGGTTGTATTGCGGCTAGAATAGAAATGTAAACATTATTAAATATAGTGCAATAATAATGAAATGTTTCACTGGGAGCTCTTCTTGGACTCTCATATTCTTCTATTATTTAAAGAGGTGTTAGGATATTCCGACACACAGGAAATAGTTAAGTATAACTTGGTCTAGTGTAGAGTTAGGTAAAGTGTGTTTCTTTACTATGTACTTTTGTAACTTACAATCTAACGGTTATGATATGTAGTGATCTGACGGTTCATTCTCTCCTCGGTATTACCGACACTTGATCCGTGGCTTAACTCTCAATTGATCCATGATCTCTATTTAAAGAGCATGGAGGGTCATTTGTATGGTAACTGTTCATGAGAGAAGCTTATGTAAATTTTTCATTCTTTTATTAATAAATTGCCTGAAGTGGCCATGTTGGCTCAAGCGGTGGACTATTTCCCTCTTTGAAGGTTTTAACCACGTCAAGAATACTGGTGTATTGATCTATGATCTGTTTGTGAGTGGTGTCCTTCAGTGTTCTGTCTGAGGAACTTACCCTGTAAATTCCTACAGGTTTAGGACTTCCATGAACCACCTGACCATAGACATGGTTGAGCCTAATCTCTCTTCATCTAGTCACCCCCGTGACATATTCCAAGCATTATTGTGGGATTTCATAAACACATCAATCAAAACCATCCAAGGTTCCAAAGGCCAAATCACCTCAACCCATCAAACAATGATTCCACTTCACGGTCGAACATCACAAACCATCACCATATTGGTCTCTACCCAAGCCTTCTAGGGCTCCAGAGCGTTTTTTCCAACCAAGGCTCCAGGACTAGTAACTCAACCCAAAGTTTCCTCTAACTTCCATAGCGTTTTTCCAACCAAGGCTCTAGGACTAGTAACTCAACCCACCAAGGTCTCCATAACGTTTGTTTAACCAAACCTCCAGGACTAGTAACTCAACCAAAGTTGTTATAGGGCTCCGAAGCGTTTGTCCAACCAAGGCTCCAGGAACTAATAACTCAACCTAAGATAAAGGAAACATGAGAACCAACCATAAAAACAAAGAAATGAACCCATAACATCATGGTTATCTAGGAAATTTCAAGGCTAGGAAAATCCACTATCAATCCAAGCAATCCTCCATGCTAATGACAGATCATGACCAATAAACCACATGCATATGCCATGCATGCCAAAACTAGTGAGGAAAACATACATGCAACTCGGTACCTACAAGAAAAACCCGTTGTAGTTGTTAATCCCAATGTCCTCTTGCACCTTTTAGCTCTTCCTTTTCCTTCCTACTCCAAAACTCCAAGTATGCCACACTCCTCCAAGAGTGCTCGAAGAAAATTGTAAGTGTCCAAGAGTATGAGAGAGCGAGAGAGTAGAGAGAGCTCCAAAACTAAACTGAAAAAGTTCTATGAACAAATCGTCGTAAGCCTTTTTATTAATGAGGCCTCTATTTTATTCATTTTCCTCCTCACGTGCAACATGTGACCTTTCACCTCCCTTTTCTCCTAATTTCCATTTTTTTATTCAATAAATGTGTCAAAATGTCATTTAGCCTTTCCAAATCCTTTTCCATTGCCTTTTCCAATTTCCTTATCCATTAATCAACCACTAGTGATCCCCATCACTATGCTTTTGCCCAACATTCAGCTTGGAATACGTGTCCCATCAACTGTGGTTATTATTTTGTCGTTATTAATTTTTATTACATGGATTTTTGACCAGGGATTTTACAAGACCCTCCCCCTTGGGGGAACACTATCCTCGGTGTTCAACAACACCTACAACCAACAAGGCTGTTGTAAGAAAAATATATTGCCCATGGAGCTTTATAACTTATTACGTTGCAGTATTTACAATGATCATCCTGCTTAGAAGCAAACCAACATGACAACATAACAAGTATAACATCATAATAACATGACACCCATACCACTTATTAGATCTTTATAACATATCTCATGGAGGTATTTACAGCCATATACACATGTACATATACCAAACATCACCAAAACATGTACCAAAAACATATACCAAAGACATATACCAAAACGTTTGCTCAACCAGTGAATAAGGAAAGATACATAGCCTGAATCTGATTTGCCATCTCCCATGTAGCTTCATCAGGCCCAAAGTGCTTCCATTGCACTTTAACCTACTTGATTGCTCAGTTCCGGAGCATGAGCATCTTTCTCTGCAAAATGCATTGTGGTTTCGATTGTAATTCTCCTTTTGGCTCCACCTACAATATAGGCCATTCAATCACATGATAATCACCTTTAACATACTTCCTAAGCAATGACACATGGAAAAATTCATGGAATTTCATCGTTGAAGGCAGTGCAAGTCGATAAACTATTGGCATAATACTCTCAAGAATCCTGAAAGGTCCACAAAATTGGGGTGCCAACTTGGCACATGATCCAATCCGTAAGGAGCTCTTCTTGGGTTTGATGAGCAAGTACACATCTTCTCCAAACTGGAACTCCTTAGACAACCTATTTCGATCTACATAGCTCTTCTTCATATCCCATATTGCTTTCAAATTATTCTTAATTACTTACATTTCCCTCTCCATGTCTGCCAACATGTCTGGTCCAATCAACACCCTGTTAACTGGATCACTCCAACTGATGGGAGTTTACAACTCCGCCCATACAATGCCTCAGACAGACTCATCCTCAGTGACTCCTGGTACCCATTGTTGTAAGTGAACTCTACTAGTGGAAGGTACTCTTCCCACTTCCACTAATGATGCATCACATACATCCTCAACATGTCCTCCAATATCTTGCTGACCCTCTTTGTTTGTCCATCTGTCTGTGGATGATAAGTTGTACTGAAGGCCAACTCTATGCCCAAACCTGCAAATAACTGCTTCCAAAACTTGGAAGTGGACTTCGAATCCCTATTTGACACAATCTTCTTCGAAACTCCATGCAAACTGACCACATCCCTGATCAAGACTTGTGCTACATCACTCGCTGAGAATGTAGACTTCACTAGAATGAAGTGCCCTACCTTTGTTAACATGTCCAACACTACCATGATGGAATCATGTTGTCTCTCTGTCCTCAGGAAACCTATGATAAATTTCATGGAAATGGCCTCCCATTTCCACTATGGAATCACAATTGACTTAGCAGTCCACCTGGATTCTTACACTCTACCTTCATCTGCTGATAATCCAAACACCTAGCCACAAGCTTTGTTATGTCTCTCTTCAAATTCGGCCAATAATAGAATTTATTCACTGTTGTTGGTGTCTTCTAATAACCTGGGTGACCTGAATATGGTTTCGCATGAAACTCCCTCAAGATCACCTTCTTGAGCTCACTACTATCTGGCACATCTATCTTGTCCCTAAGTTTAACCAATCCATCTATCGTGAGACAATAATCCACATCCTATGCAACTACATCTCTACATATACATGTACCATTACCTGTACCTATGCCTATACCACTACCTATACTTGTATGACTTCCTATACCACTACTTGTACCTATACATGTACTCTGTTGTAACCTGTGCACAATCTCCATATACTTGTCATCCTGTTGACCTACCTGCAAAATCATATCCTGTAAATTTGTCCTGGAGGAGCTCATAGTTGTTATGTGATTTACCTATATCCGCCTACTAAGAACATCTTCCACCCTATTCTCTTTACCTTTGATATACCTAATCTCAAAGTTGAACTCACTGATCATGGTCAACCACTGAGCCTGCCTGCCATTCAGATTCGATTGGTCAAATAGATAGCACAAACCATTGTGATCACTCATCAATACAAACCTTCTACCAAGAAGATAGTGCTTCACATATTCAATGCATGTATGACCACTGCCAACTCACTATTATGTGTCAGGTAGTTCTTCTCATTCCCATTCAGTTTCTGTGACTCATAGCATAACACCTGCCCATTCTGCATAAGGACTCCACCAAGTCCTCTCTTGCAAGCTTCTATACATACTACAAACTCTTTGTCTGAAGCTATAATCTTTAACATTGGAGCATGTGTCAACGACTGCTTGAGCTGCTCAAAGCTGGTCGCACACTCCTTTGTCCATTCAAACCTTTTACCTTTCCTCTGCAATAATGTGATATGATAAGGAATCTGCAAGAATTTATTGATGAACCTCCTGTAATAACCAGCTAACCCCACGAAAGATCTCACCTCATCCATATTCCTGGGAGATGCCCACTCCATGATAGCTCTTACCTTTCTGGGTCCATTGTTATGTTGTCCTTGGAAGCCACATGTCCCAAGTAGTGTACCTCATTCTGAAATAAATTGCACTTGTTGAGCTTAGCATATAATTGATGCTCTCTCAACAATCTCAAAACTGTTGCTAAATGCTCGACATGCTCTTCTTCATTTTTTGAATATACAATATATCACCAATGAACATAATAACAAACTTGTCCAAATATAGACACAACACTCTATTCATCAAGCACATAAAGACAGTTGGAGCATTAGTTAAACCAAATGGAACTACAACAAACTCATAATGCCCGTACCTAGTCTAGAAAGTTGTCTTGTAGATGTCCTCTTCTTTAATGTGTACTTGATGATATCCGGATCTCAGATCAATCTTCGAGAACATTACTTCTCCCTTCAACTGATCGAATAATTCATTAATATTTGGTAACGAAAACCTGTTCTTGATGGTCACTCTTTTCAATTGCCTATAATAAATGCACAACCTGATAGTACCATCCTTCTTCTACACAAATAGTATCGGTGTGCCCCATGGTGATGCACTTGGCCTAATGTACCCCTTTTCAAGAATTTCCTTCAACTGCAACTTCAACTCTACCAACTCAGGTGTACTCATCTTGTAAGGTGCCTTTGATGTTGGAGTTTCCCCTAACACCAACCCAATAGAAATTTCTACTTCCCTGTGAAGTGGTAACTCTGAAATATCTGCAGGAAATACATCCTGAAACTATTGTAGAACTGGGTACCTTCTCAAAACATTTTCATCCTCAAATTCCTTACTTTTGTCACTAGAAATGTGCACTACAAATAACACACAGACTTTCGTGTGACTATGCTTGTCCTGTATAGTTGTCACCATTCTAACTGGTGTTGCTTTCTTCTTACCTCACAAGACTCTTTTTTCCCCATTGTCATCCAAGCACTCAATGGCTTTTTCATAACAATCCACCTTGGTTCTATGAAGGTACACGCAATACAAGCCCAACAAAATACTCTATGATCCCAACGGTAATACATTCAAATGTCTTAAGTTAGGCATACCATTCAAATCAAATGCACAAGCTCTTGCCTAATGATGAACTCACTTCTTTGTACCTATAGCCAACTGCACTAACCAAGACTTTGCATGTACTTCTTTATTCAAACCACATTTATCCACCATGTCAGGATTAACATAACTATAATTAGATCAAGGGGCAATCAAAATAGAAACAACTTGATCACAAAGCTTACTGTCCATCTCAATGATAGATGTTTGATGGTTTGCTTGTCTATTATCCAGCGTTACGTAGATCCTAGGAATATTCTACCCAACATTCCCACTATATGTGCCTCCTAAGAATTGTAGATATGTGGTCTACCACCTTGATGCTATGAAAAATATCTCATGTGATGCTCTCCTCCACCAGTCCAATAGTGCAAAGGCTTCCATCTTTCATCCTTATTCTGCTCCTTAGATCAAAGTCCCTGTCCTCTGTCAAATGCATTGAACTTCTTAGATGGCACTCCATTATCTTTATTACTTGTACCCTGAGGTCTTGCTCACTTATTGTCCCATTTTCCTTTGTTCTTTGCATTACCTTTCCAATCTGGCTTAGTCTCAAATCGGTGCTTTGATTGCTCATAGCAATTCTTTAGCTTTCATATGGCCTCCTCTAATGATATAGGCTCATCGAACTCAATCCTATCATTGAATGCAATCGATAATCCACTAGTCAATCTTTGAATCTTGGCCTTCTCCTCCTTGAGGTAAGGCACATACCTCAGTAGCTCCAAGAACCTGCTAGTGTACTCCTCATATGTCATCAATACCATCTTTAGTTCATTGAATTATTTTTCCCTATCATAAAAGTATCTCTCTGATAGGTACTTCTTCTTTAATAGTCTCTCGAACTCATTCCAATTCAAGTCCTCCTCATGAATACCTCCAAAATTATTCACATATTTGCACCAAATATATGCTTTACATTTGAGACCGAATATAGCTATTTTGGCTTTCATGTTCTTTGAATAATCATGCAACCTGAAGAACTTCCTCATACCAAGCAACCATGCATCTGTGTCCTGTGATTTCTTCATCTCTCCATCAAATGTAGGTGGCTTTGCTTTCTTAAACTGGTCTAGAAAATATCCCCTATCACTCGTCCCGTAAGGATGATAACGATGCCAATCATAATGCTCGTTAGAACTAGAACTAGAATAGTACTTGCGTCCATCACCTCTCTTGTCTGGAGTATCCAAGGACCTGTCATCTCCGATCGTGTCATATCTATATGACCTGTAACCACCAGGAGACCTATTTCCATATGCCCCATTAGTTATGTCCTCTTGCTCATGGCTAATCCAAAGGGGTCCCTGTCACTGCAATTCTGACAAACTCTGAAGTATCACTACATTTACCTATGCTTGTTTTTCGTGTGCCTGTATGATTATGTCATTGTCTGCCTTACAACTCCTTATTTATGCCTTTAAGCTTCTTAGTGTGTCTGCCAAATCAGAAGAGTTCCCAATACCACGTTGTTGATCTTATCCATAGGGAGAGTCTCGAGAATTGTAGTGTACCATCTTGCTGGCATATTTGATATTCTTCCTGCAAGGTATATCATTTCAGCTAAACCAAATCACAATAAACCAACGTACCTTAGCATAATTCAAGGAGGATACCTCATTTGCAGGAACAAAAAATCAGCATAATACATGTATAACATAATCATGACATCATATAGAAATATAACACATAAGCATATAACCATATAACCATCATTCTAGGTAGAGTACAGTCATCAATGCATGACCATATCAACTACACATACCATGACCTCATGCATGACAACAACCACCACATCATTGTACACTTGACCACATGTTAATACTAACATGCATAAACAATGCATAATCAACCATACACTCATGATGACACACTCCACAATGACACCATTAACTTCCCATGGTGAACTCACTGCAAACATAACCCATACCATAAAAATGCAACAAGCACATGGTCTTACAACACAAGAAACACATATGAAACCGACATGAATGCATGACCAACACAACCCATCCAGTCTGAGGGGTGAACCATGCTCTAATACCACTTTGTAACACCCCCCTCCCACATCTGCCCAAGTAACCGGCCAATTGGGGTAAACATGTGACGAGAAGTTACTATGGTATGATTT
Organism: Pinus taeda; assembly: GCA_000404065.3. Lineage (NCBI taxonomy): Eukaryota > Viridiplantae > Streptophyta > Pinopsida > Pinales > Pinaceae > Pinus > Pinus taeda. The sequence goes on along the minus strand of APFE030099324.1, from coordinate 191,614 downwards.
CACTCCCGATGTGTTAGTTAAGGAAGTGGAATCGACGGAAACACACCATACAGACCTTCCATATTAGCAACAGAACTCCTAGGAGCCATCCCAACCACTTAGGTAAACATCCACAGGGTCCCACTAAGTTTTTAGACCATTAAGCCCATGGAATCTCCCTTGATATGGACAAGCATGCGTCCAGGAGGCTCCAAATGCTCCCATAGCATAGGTATGCATGCATCTGGGGACTTTTCTCCTCGTACCTATGTCTGCGACTTCGGTATTTGTGCCACTTTTTCAAACCTAGAGCCCAAGTCACTACCCAGAACTCAATGACAAGATCATAAATGAATTTACACAACAAAACAGTGATACATTTACAAAAACACTGACAAGGACTAGACTGGACCCCTACTAGCCATGACAGGCATTTTGTCAAACATGTCACAAACATAAAATCTACAAGCCTTAACAACAGGACTAAGCATAGAGGTCTAATACTTATTTGAGAATTGCTAAGAAGCATTGATGCCTCAACACATTAGTTGCAATTTCATCTATTAGGCCATAGATACATTGTTCACTCATTTACAAGTAAAAACATGATGAGAGCCATACATAGCTACTATCTTAATACATGTTCATAACCAGCATAATAACAATAGAAATACCAAGGAAATAACAATCATATAATCCACATATAAACCAGTACAATACTCATGAAATAACAAGGAGAAATAACCTCATATTAATGATGCAAACGCCAACCAGGTTTGAGACTTCCACGAACCACCTGACCATAGACACGGCTGAGCCAAATCACTCTTCATCCAATCACCCTCATGCCATATTCCAAGCATGAAGTTGGGATCTCATAAAACACATCAATCAAAACCATCTAGGGCTTCCAGAGGCCAAACCACCTCAACCCATAAAACAGTGATTCCACCTCACGGTCGGACATCACAAACCATCACCATATTGGTCTCTACCCAAGCCTTCCAAGGCTCGAAAACATTTGTTACAACCAAGGCTCCAGGACTAGTAACTCAACCCACAGTTGCCTCCAGGCTCCAAAGCATTTGTCCAACCAAGGCTCCAGGACTAGTAACTCAACCCACCAACGGATCCAAAGTGTTTGTCCAACCAAGGCTATAGGACTAGTAACTCAACCCAAGTTGTTACAAGGCTCTATAGCGTTTGTCCAACCAAAGATCCAGGAACTAGTAACTCAACCCAAGCTAAAGGAAACATGAGAACCAACCAGAAAAAACAAATAAATGAACCCACAACACCATGGCTATCCAAGAAATGGCAAGGCTAGGCAAATCCATTATCAATCCAGGCAATACTCCATGCCAATGACAGATCATGACCAATAAACCACATGCATATGCCATGCATGCCAAAACTAGTGAGGAAAACATACATGCAGCTTGGTACCTGTAAGAAAAACTTGGTGTAGTTGTTGATCCCGATGTCCTCTTACGCTTTCCAGCTCTTCCTTTTCCTTCTTGCTCCAAAACTCCAAGTATACCACACTCCTCCAAGAGTGCTCCAAGAAAACTCTAAGTGTCTAAGAGCATGAGAGAGAAAGAGAGAGAGTAGAAAGAGAGCTTCAAAACTGAACTGACAAAAGTTTGTGAACTGATCGTCAGGGTACTTTTTATTAATGAGGCCTCTATTTTCTTCATTTTCCTCCTCACATGCAAGATGTGACCTTTCACCTCCCTTTTCTCCTAATTTCCAATATTTTCATAAATAAATGTGCCAAAATGCCATTTTGCCTTTCCAAAGCCTTTGTCATTGCCTTTGCCAATTTCCTTAGTTATCAATCAACCACAAGTGATCCCCATCACTATGCTTTTACCAAAAATTCAGCTTGGAATATGTGTCCTATCAACCATGGTTATTATTTTGCCTTTATTAATTATTATTACATGGATTTTTGACGAGGGATGTTACATTATGTTTTTTTAAATATGGTACAAAATGAAAAAGTATAGAAATACTATGCTATGAAGGATTTAAAACTGGTATAGGAATCAAATAGTCAT
>APFE030099324.1:166058-189555 GCA_000404065.3 Pinus taeda | reverse complement strand
GCCTCATTGTAACACAAGTTCGGAACAATTCAGAGACATGTAGCCGCACATCTCTTCTCAGAGATAAGCTACCATCGTCCTAGCTGGTTTATTTCCAAATCTGGTTGTAAGCATATTTCGGTATTCTCCATTAATGAAATGAAGTATGATTTCCGCTGCATCTCTTTATTTATGGTTATTGCATCTCTGTATTTATGGTTATCTCTGTAATCTATTGCGTTCCTGTTTAAATCCGGATCAGAGTTTTGAGCGAGAACTATTTTCTACAACAGAGGATTAATTTATATTACATGCAAAGTATGAATATACAAATTTAGACTCTTTTACATACCGAAAGAAGAACTAAGAGTCTACAATAAAATCCTTTGTAATATTTATAAACCTTAGAATGTTTGATAAGACCAGATGAGAAACAAATATAGACCCATGTCTTAACACCGACACATGTATATAACAAGGAACTATAATATTTTTATTTTGCACAAATAAAGAAGAGATTTTAACCACTATCAAATATACACAATGGATATGTAATAGTATAACAAACTACTCATAATGAACATGTATGGTATACAAACGCATTGTTTTCCTATTTTATTGGAAAATAAAACTAAAATGATATCTATAATATAATCATTGTAATGATTGTCAGAGTATAGTGGGGTGATTTACATATAAAAGCGTATGTAGAAATCTTGTAGATAACTCACAAAACTTTTATAAATATGAATTAAAAAAGGAGGAAATAAACACCCTCGCAGGGAGGTTGCATATACATAATTTAGAGGTAATTTTTGTTTAATCTATTATAAATCAAAATATTGTATAGGCTTTAAACCTGAAAACACTAAAAACATTTTAGTTCCGAGAGAGTTATATACCCTGTAGAATTCAAGGAATAAAACAAAAGAAAGCAACACTAAAATTCTGAATATTTTTCTTTCCAAGAAAGACCTCTCCTTGTGAAAGAATAAAACCAAAGGGTTGTAGTATTCCTTTGTCCTGGTAAGGAAATGAATAAGTCGCTCTTTATTATTATATCTAGGAGTACCCTTGCCAACAATGCTTTACGAAAAATGAGTTGTTCATAGACAACCTAGACATACAATACCTAGCATAAGGAAACAATGTATGGAAGTTAGTACATCGTAGAACATATACAAAGTTCAAAAAGAAATATTAAAAGGAAAAATTTGGGTGTAAAAAAAGACATTACCTTACTTGGTAGTCGTAGCTCCTGGGTACTTTCTGTACAGAGAGAGAAGGAGTTAGAATTAGATGATAAATAGAAACATAAAAGGAAAAATAAGTTTGAATGAACAGAGTATTTGTTGTGAGAACGAAACAAAGGAGTTCACGAGATATAGAAAAAAAATCGATAGTGGTTTATAATGGGTTATCATCATAGACAAAACCCAAAATAAGACCAATGAAAACCCTAACTGGAAAATCTTGAAAACCCTCGTCGGGATTAAAAATTGGTGACATGAATTAAAAATAAAAACATCGTCGAATAATCACAAGAACCTATGAATTATGGAGAAGAAAAAATCTTCCTGAAACCCTAGCAAATGCTAGAGTTGTTTAGATAAAGGAACTCACATAATGACGAATAGGGAGATTTAAACACTTGGGTGTCAACAATAAATTCTTATCAAGGTATTACAAATCTCAGTGACAGTAAGGAAATGAATAAGCCGTTCTTTAATATTAAATCTATGAGTGATTTATATATAAAAGCATACATAGAAACCTTGCAAATAAGTCACAAAACTTTTATAAATAAGAATTATAAAAGGAGGAAATAAACACCCTCTCAGGGAGGCTCCATATACAGAATTTAGAAATAATTATGATTAATCCATTATAAATCAAAATATTGTATAAGCTTTAAACCTGAAAACATTAAAAACATTTTAGTTCCAAGAGAACTATATACCTTATAAAATTCAAGGAATAAAACTAAAGAAGACAAGGCTAAAATTTTGAAAAACTTTCTTCACATGAAAGCCCTCACCTTGTGAAAGAAGAAAGCAAAGGGTTGTAGTATTCCTCTGACCTGGTAAGGGAATGAATAAGTCATTCTTTAATATTAAATCTAGGAGTACCCTTTCCAGCAATGCTTTACGAAAAAAGAGTTGTTCATAGACAACCTAGACATACAATACCTAGCATAAAGAAACAATGTATGGAAGTTAGTACATAGTGGAACATATACAATGAAGTTCGAAAAGAAATATTAAAAGGAAAATTTCGGGTGTAAAAAAAGTCATTACCTTTCATGGTAGTCGTAACTCTTGGGTACTCTATGTACATAGAGGGAAGGAGTTAGAATTTCATGATATATAGAAACATTGAAAAAATGCCTAAATGAACAAAGTAATTGATGTGAGAATAAAACAAAGGAGTTCATGAGAGATATAGAAAAATCAATAGCGGTCTATATTGGGTTATCGTCATAAACAAAATCTAAAATAAGACCAATGAAAACCGTAACAGGAAAAACTTGAAAACCCTCGTTAGGATTTAAATATTGGTGACAAGAATTAAAAATAAAAACCCTATCGAATAACCACAACTTATGAATTCTCGAGAAGAATAAATCTCCTTGAAACCCTAGCAAATGCTAGAGTTGTTTAGACAAAGGAATTCACAAAATGATGAATAGGGAGATTTAAACACTTGGGTGCCAACAAGATCAATCTATTACAACCCTTGGAGATCGTTGTCAATAGAGATGGCTTCCAACTTCAATAAAAAAGAAAAAGAAACCCTTTGTTGTATCTACAATGCAGAAATTACAAACAAAATGTTACACATAATTTAAATAAAGATCTACAAACTATAAAATTCAGAGATACAAATTCCAAAAGAGGAGGGATTATGTAAGAACTTACCTCTATCAACCAAACTCAACATGTTGAAGACAAGCAATCATTTCTCTCGACATAACAAAAGTAAAAAAGGTTGATGAACAGATGGAGGAAAAACAATGATATTAACATAAAAGCTTAGAACACCTGGTGGATATTGTCATTGAAACCCTAACCGTAAAGTGGCAAGATCGGAAAGAAAACTTCAGAAAAATGAATGCGGTGGTATGAAATTTTGACCTAGTTTATAACACCATTGTAAAACATAGTAAGCTATCCAATGTTGATTGACATCAAGCACCTCCAGTTGTTGATGTGGTAGGTTAAAAACACCCTATCTGTGTTAGGTCCTTATAATACCATGTATCTTCCATATTGTTAATGTTGTGCTCCATAGAAGCCCACTATATTTATTGGTGTGCCCTTACATTAGTATTGTTATGTAGGCTTTAATTATATTGTGACCCCTTAGACTCCTATATATACCAAATACGTCTTATCGTTTGTATCATCCAATAATTGTTCATTTATGTAATGTAAAGGAGGTTTCCCCCTCGAAGAGGATAATTTATATTGTGACCCCTTAGACTCCTATATATACCAAATACGTCTTATCGTTTGTATCATCCAATAATTGTTCATTTATGTAATGTAAAGGAGGTTTCCCCCTCGAAGAGGATAATTTTTAAGTTGTTAATCTATATTTTATTCTGTTTTGTGAGTTGGTTCCATAACATTTGGTATCAAGCTTTGGATATTAGGGTTTTGGTGTTTGAAATATACCATCTTGGTATTTTCATGATAAATTTTTTCTATGAGGCTTAAAAAGATGAAATTTCAACCACGAGGAGCTGAAATCTCGGCGAACTTCATGTAAAAATTTAAGATCTTGTTTTACTATATTTTCTAAGATATGATCTGAATAAGTTATGGTTTTTTGCGGGCTCCAAAATTCAGTCTCAATTAGGTGACCAAGGGAAAATCATCATAACTTTCTCTACGAGGATCGGATTTGAGTTTCCTAAAAAGTGACTAAAATTTCACGAAATGTAGTTTTTCTGATATCAATTTTAGGGCCGAAGGTCGAAATAGTGACACGTGGAACTACGTACAAGTTCACTCTAGTGAACCAGTCTATAATCATTTCATCATGGGATATTGGGCATAAATTTTTCTTAAAGAATCCAATATCGGTTAGACTTGTGGCATTGGAAAGAAGACTCAGAGGGCTACCACAAGAGGAAATTTTAGTGGTACAACTTTTTCAAGATCGAGCTCCTAAAAGCAAGAAAAAGGTGTGTATTTTTTAAAAAATTGCATAACTTTTGCTTGAAAAATAAATTTCAAGTGATTCTAAGGGAATATTGAAGCATAAATATCAGTATTTGGTTCTAAAATTCCTCCCAAACAAAAGAATTCTACACCTATTAAGCCCCTGGAAAGCTCTACTATGATGCATGAAGAATAAGAATTGCAACATGATTTATCAAAATTACGGGACCAAATGCAACAAATTTCGCTCTCACACAGAGCAACCAAAGATGAACTAAAAGGGGACATGGATGGCTTAAAAGGGGACATGGATGGTTTAAAAGCATAAGGTGACATGGATGGTTTAAAAGCATAAGGTGACATGGATGGTATGAAATCAGAAATAAAAGGCGACATGGATGGTTTAAGTAGAAATATAAGCAACATGAATGGTTTAAAAGCAGACATGGAAGGTTTGAAGGAAGGTTTGACAAAGTTGCTACAAGAAATGTTTCCTAATGGCGAAAAGGTATTCCATGAAACTCATGATGAGAACAAAAGAAATGTTAATCATGATTTTAGAGACTCCAATCTTGGGTTTAAGACCAACCACATTCCAAAGATTGATATGGGGAAGTTTGATGGCAAAGATCCAGTAACATGGATACTATAAATGGAGAAATATTTTGATCTCCATGATTTGCAACACACACAAAAGGTACGCAATGCATATTTATATTTAGAACCCAATATTTTTGCATGGTATAGATGGATTTTTTCTTGTAAACCACTTGTCAATTGGTCAATTTTTACGAATAAAATGATAGCACATTATGAGGATACAAAGAGCAACACCTTCTTTAGCCAATTGATAAATCTCAAACAAAAGGGTTCAATGTGTTAGGTCCATATAATACTAGTGTATTCCTTCATTTTTATTGTCAATGTAGCCCCTCATTGTTATTGTCAGTGTAGCCCCTCATTGTTATTTTCCATGTAGCCCCTTATTGATATTGTTGTGCCCATGTAGTACCCATATTTTTATTATTATGCCCCATAGAATCCCACTATTGCTATTGTTGTGCCCTTACATTATTATTGTTATGTCGACTCTGATTATAGTGTGACCCCTTAGACTCTTATATATAGAAAGAAGGTTTTGTCATTTGAATCAACCAATAATTGTTCATTTATGTAATGTAAAGGCGGTTTCCCCCTTAAAGAGGCTAATTTTGAAGTCGTTGATTTATTTATTCTTCTATTTTGTGAGTTGGTTGCATAACATTTGGTATCATAGCTTTGGATTGTAGGCTTTCGTTGCTGCAAACAGGTCATCGTGGCACTTTTGCTATAATTGTTTTCTACGAAGCTTTAAAAGCTGAAAGTAAAACACATTGGAACCAAAATCTTGGTGAACCTTGTGAACGAATTTTAGATATTGGCTCGCTATATTTTTAGGAGATACGATCGAAGGAAGTTAGGGTTTTTGCAGGCTCCCGAATTCCATCTCAAATAGGTGATCTTGGGAAAAGCGACATAACTTTCTCTCTGAGCATCATATTCAAATTTCATAAAAAGTGATAGAAATAGGATGGATTGTAGGTTTTTGGTTATTATTTCAGGGTCGAAGGTCTAAACAGTGACACGTGGCACTTTGTACAACTTCTCTCTACTAAACTAGTCTATAATCAAACCATCATGGGAGATTGGGGATAACTCTTTCTTGGAGAATCCAATCTTGATCAAACTTGTGGGGTTGGAAAGAGGACTCATAGGGATGCCACAGGATGAAATTTTAGACCTTGGAGATTAGAAATTATAGAGATACAACATATTCAATATCGAACTCCTATAAAGAAAAAACAAAACAGAAAAGTGTGTAGTTATTAAAATTTTGCATAAGTCTTGTTTGAAAAAATAGTTTGAAGTGATTCAAAGGGAATAATGAAGCATAATTATCATTATTTGATGCCCCTAAGAAATAAAATGGAAACACCTATTAAGCAACCCACAAGCTCTACTATGACACATGAAGAAGAGGAATAAATGCAACATGATATATCAAAATTGCAAGACCAAGTGCAAAAATTTCCTTCTCGCAAAAATTAAAAAAAAAAAATGAATTGCAAGCCATGATGAATGTTAAGATAGATGGTATAAAAAGGGACTTGGGAGTTTTTAATGATGGTTTAAAAGTGGACATGGAAGCAATGATGACTGTCAAGATAGAGGGGTTGAAGGAAGGTTTGACAAAGTTGCTAGAAGAAAGGCGTCCCGGTAGTGACAAGGCAATCCATGAAAATCATGATGAAGACAAAAGGAATATCAATTACAATTTTAGAGACTCCAATGTGGGGTTTAAGAACCATATAGATATGAGGATGTTTGATGGCAAGGATCTGGTAACATGCATACTACAGATGGAGCAATATTTTGATCTACATGATGTGCAACCCTCACAAAGGTACGTATTGCATCATTATATTTAGAACCCAATCAGTTCGTATGGTATAGATGGCTTTGTTATCGTAAACCACTTGTCACGTGGTCAATTTGTACGGAGGAAATGATAACACACGATGAAGATACAAAGAGCAACGCCTTCTTTAGTCAATTGATAAATTTCAAACAAAAGGGTTCAATGGTGGAGCAAATAGAATACTTCCAAAAATTTAATATTAGGGTAACCTATATTCCAGAGGAGCATAGAATTGATGTATTAGGGACTTTAAAAGATAACCAACATGAGGTTCGCCTTTGGGAACCTGATTCATTAGAGAAGGCATTCAAGGTGGCAAGAAAAGTTGAAAGCAAAATTATGGCAACAAGGAAGTCTGCCACTCACAACTATAAAGATGGAAGTGTTGTTGGTCCTAATCTTCCACAGCCTACAAGGTTGACACCACAACAATTGGAGGAAAAAAAAAAAAGGGCTTTGTTACGATTGTGATAGCAAATACACTAAAGGTCATTAGTGTGCTAAGAAGAAATTATTCTACATAGATTGTGAAGAGGAGGAAGAAAAGGAACAAGAAACATCAAAAGAGGAACATATACACCAGGAACCAACCCCAGAGAAAGAAGAAATGAATCTGAACATATCTTGTAATGCATTGGCAGGAATTACCACTCCTCAAACTCTCAAGATAGAAGGACATATTAATAAGAAAAAGGTAATAGTGTTGATTGAGTCAGGTAGTACCCATAATAAGAGAGCCAAGGAATTGAATTGCTTCCTATATCTAGCACTAGAGTGTGAAGTGATGGTTTCAAATGGGTGAACCATAAATTTCTCTGGAAAGTGCCATAATATCAAGCTATCCATGGGAGAATATGTATTGAATGGTTACGGTCTTATGCCTGTAGGGTTGGGTTCAGCCAGTGTCGGTTACTCCAGTTCACAATGACAGCTAGTGTAAACCCCAGAGCATCATGGAAAGCAACCTAATTAACTATTCAGAGGACCCCCTCGAAGGCATCTCCATCTTCGGCAGACCGATTAATGGCGACGCACACTTTCCGTTCAACAGCGAACTCTCAGAGGTTATCGCCCCTCTTCTGACGGTCTCAGGTCAGATCAGCTCTGTAATTGATCTCTCGGACATACATTTATCATGGTCGTCTCTTGCTACGCCTTCCTTGAACCCGTCCTCCCATCCTTCTGATCCCGGCCCCTCCACATCTGTACATGCAGCTAAATCCTCCGGTCCATCCTCCCTCCACCCCCCCATGACTACACACTACCCACCCTATTCCTCGCTCATTGAGGACCCTCACCTGCACTCCTTCCCTCCCCTGGAGCTGGCCCAGCAGTATGGAAGCTATACCGCCGTTCCCCCCCCCCCTCCCGGATGCCTACCCTCCTAGATTTGAACAACTACCTCCAAACCCTAACCCTAACCCTAATCCTATGAACCCTCGTCCTGAAAATCTCTTTGATCAAGTGCAGATTGCAGAGTCGTCCCAGGGTAAAAAACATAGGTGTGTTAAGCCTAAGACACGGGACATTTTCATTGACTAGGAAGAGGATTTCCAATGGCAGGACACCATGGATATGATAATAACGGTCCTGGTAGGCAGAGTCAGAGGAAGGACCTACTCCGCAGCTCGACTAAACAATGGGTAGCCGAAATTTGGGGTCATCACCTGGCAGACCTTCCTATTGTCCAAACCTTTGTCTGAGGTTGGTTTGCCCCCAGGTTTGTGAGAGCATACCACACAAACTGGGTATTATCATCATACTGGCACAATGAACAAGCCTCGGCCATGCTAAGGAGATGAAGCCCGCTTTTTGACCTTGATAAAGAACAGCTCGGGGTAGGGCCAATCTGGGTTAGGCTACCCAGTCTGCCCCTGCACTTCTGGACAGAGGAAATATTCAAAAGAATTGGAAATACCCTGGGAACCTACCTGGACTATGACCAAGCCTATCTCTCCATAAGGGTCATGGCCTATGTGAGACTGCTGGTGCACCTAGATATCAAAGGATGTTTGCAAGAGAAACTTACCCTTAGCTGGAGAAATTATGATCGGACACAGATTTTGGACTATGAAGGGGTTCCCTTCCGTTGCAGGTGATGCCATAAAGTAGGACATCTCTACAAGCACTGCCCTCTCCCCGCTAAAACAAAATCGGGGTCCAGAGGGCAACCCATATCTACTGAGGGAGCACAGGCGCGGAAGGAGCAACCAGACAATGCCGAAAAGACCATCATTGAGCAGGACATACCCAAATATATTTCAGAACCATCTAAGAAGCGCGGGACTGTACCCCTTCTACCACCTTCACCTCCTCTGACTAGGTCCAGGACGACCGTTGGAGGTGCGCTTTCTTTGGGTATGTCTTGTCCATCCTTACACTCTGCATCTAATTATTTAGCACCTGCACTTCCCATTGGTCCCCTACATCCAGGGCATAACCCTGACTTGTTCATTTTCACATCTCCCCAACCCAACTCCCACAATTAACAAAAGGATCTCCCTCCCATTGTCGAGCCTCCGCCCATTACCTTATTGCATAAGATCTCCATCCTGGGATTGCCCCTGAACCTCATTGCTACCATATTCACTCTCTCACCCGAGAATCTATGACAGATGCCATTGGCCTTTGCATTTCTCCCTTCTCCCCTGCCCTGAAGCCTACCAGAGGTAGACCATCTTCTCTATCCAAAGCAAAACAGAAGGCAGGCTTGGAGGTGGTTTCTAGAAAACAACTTTCTCTTGATAGGGTCCTTAGAGCACAAAGCCCTCCTCTGGAATTCCCCCATGAAGGCTATTTCCTTCAATTGCAGAGGGATTGCTAGTCCCGACAAAAAACTAGCGCTGAGAAGACTCCTTTGCAAGGAGCAATGTGATTTATTTCTTCTTCAGGAAACCTTGGGAGAAGTTGTTACCATTACACCTCTCCTGGAATCCATGCTCCCAGGTTGGAATTTCCATGCCTTAGATGTGATTAGACTATCAGGAGGCATAGCCATAGGCCATAACCCTCGCTCTATTAAACTGTTGGGAGCTTGGCGAGGCATAGGATTCTTAGGGGCTGACATATACTCATCTGAGTTGGGAGAAAATATTAGATTAGTGAACATATATGGGCCCTGCCACCATAGAGAGATATTTTGGGAAAGGATGTTGGAAACAAATATTTTCCAGGATGGCAATCTTGTCAGGGGGAGATCTAAATTTCTCCCTGTGTTTCTGAGAACCCTAGGGTGCTCAAGCATAGGCTAACCCCTTAGCGAGATATTTTGAGCAGCTTCTTGTCTCACATCAGCTCATTGATATACCAGTGACTTAAAAAACCCCTACTTGGAGTAACAAAAGAATTGGGGAGGCCAACCGTGCGAGGAGACTAGACCGTTTCCTCATCAAGGAATAGCTTTTGGAGAAAGGGCACACTTATCCCCAATGGGTGGGATCCGAAGGACTCTTAGACCATCTGCCTATCCATCTTGATATCTGTGGCACCATCAAAAAACCTAGAGCTCCTTTCAAATTCAACTCATCATGGTTGAATGACATCTCATACAACAGTCTCATGACAGAATTATGGAAGTCACACCCTCCGGACAGAGACGAACACATTACTGAGGGATTTGTTTCCAACCTGAAGGATCTTAAGAAACCATCCAAGATTTGGGCTCACAAGAAGAGATGTGAGGAGGAACATTGGGTGAATGAAATTGAAAAAGAGATAGCCAACCTTGAGGGAAATAGTAGAGGCACCTTCCCTTCAGCCATGCTCAGGGACAAGCATGTGGAACTAACAACCCTGAGGGGGAAAATTCTCAAGTATAAAGAGGAAACATGGAGACTGAGAAGTCAAGCTATTTGGCTAAGAGAAGGGGATGACAACACAAAGTTTTACCATAAACTTGCAAATGGAAGAAGGGCCTCTAACGCCATTTGGAATCTATCAAATGAGCATGGAGTAGTGGTTGACACCTTCCCCCAGCTGGCCTCTTTGGCTACCTCACACTTCAAGCAGGTCTATCAGAACCCTCCTAATGCTACCCTTGTTGAGGTTATAGGAGTAGCACAAATGTTTCCTCTTTTCACTAATATGGAGGATGCCGAGCAACTTACTAGGGAAGTTACCATGGGGGAGCTAGAGGCCACTCTAAAATGGTTCAAAAAAAGATAAAACCCTGGTCCAAATGGATGATCAATTGAATTCTATATGGCTTTTTTTGAGGTCCTAGGAAATGACCTTCTCAAGGTCATTGAGGAATGAAGGGTATCTAAGAGCATGCACAGAGCCATCAACTCCACCTTCATAGCCCTCATTCCCAAATCCGACACCCCTCATCATATAACAACTTCCGACCCATCTCCCTTTGTAACTGCCTCTATAAAATCATTTCCAAAATCATAGCTAATCGAATCCGCCCCATTCTATTAGCTCACATTCCCCCTGAACAATTTTCCTTCCTAAAAGATAGACAGATTCATGAAGCAATAGGATCTACATAGGAGGTAATGCACTCTATACAAACCAAAAAGATCAAGGGCATGCATGATCCTCAAAGCAGACCTCTCCAAATCTTTTGACAAGGTAAGATGGTTATACCTCAAAATTCTCCTTACCCACCTCGGCTTCCCTGTTGGCTTTATCAAATGGATCATGTGTTGCATTACCAATGTATCTTTCAGTGTATTGGTTAATGGGGCAGCCTCACCTTTCTTTGGTTCTGAAAGGGGTCTCAAACAAGGATGCCCCCTGTCACCTCTTCTCTTCCTCCTTGTCATGGAAGGCCTTAGCATATTGATCAAAGACATGCATCACAAAGGTAGACTCTCTGGTATTAGAATAATGGAGGATTGTACTATTACACATCTCCTCTTTGTTGATGATGTTCTTATGTTTCTAAATAGGGGAGTTGGTGGCCTCACTTCCATCCAGAACACTATCAGCCTTTTCAAAACAGCCACAGGTATGGCCATCAACAACACAAAATCCACTGTAACAGTCTCAGAATGCTCCCCCTATGAAATAAACTTTGCATACCAAAGGTTTCCATTCACTCTAAATCAGATAGAGGGGGACATTAGATACTTGGGATACAAACTGAAGCCGCATGGATACAGGATAGAAGACTAGATATGGTTAATCACTAAGCTGGAGAATAGACTCCATATCTGGTACCATAAATATCTATCCAGAGCTGGTTAGCTGGTACTCATGAAAGTTGTTCTATAGGCCACCCAAGTCTACTGGGTTTCTTTGGCATGGATCCCTAGGGGCATTCTCAATCGAATATAGCACCTCTGTAGTAGATTTCTTGGGCAAGATGGGACCTTCTATCTATACCCAAGAAATGGGGAGGATGGGGCATAAAAAAATTGGAGGACTTTTCCACTGCGCTGACGGCCAAGCTAGGGTGGCATCTTCTTACCTCTAATAGTCTCTGGACCAAAATAGCAGCTGCAAAATACATTGCCCCGCACAGGCCTATGGAATGGCTGAGACAACCCAGCTGGAACAAATCAGGGATCTCTAATATCTAGAATGAGGTCTTGAATGCACTACCTCTGATAAGGGATAGTCTAACTTGGAGAATAGTTGATGGGGCTTCTGTCCAAATTGGCCGAGATCCATGGATAGGATGTGTAAATGCACATCTACTCCCTCTGGACCTACTGCAAATCCTCTTGGAGAAAGGAATCACACATATAAATCATGCATCATATCTAGAGCATTTGTCCTTCCTTCATCAAACATGGAAGTCAGCCCGAAGCCTACTCCTCCCCCGTTAATGGCACCAAACATGGCACACCTATACCTCTACCCTTCAGGAATCCCACATCAAACTCAGAGAAGGTAAGGATGAGATCATTTGTGCCATTGCTGAAAACGGAAGGTACTCCCCCAAAGAAGGATACCTACTGCTAGCAAATAAACACAAGCCCCGACTTATTGAAACTTGGTGGAAAGACATGTGGAAACTGAAAGCAGCTCCCCGTACTAGACTACTCCTATGGTCTATTCTGAAAAACAAGGTACTGACAAAGGAAAACCTAAACAAAAGAGGGCATTATGGCCCCTTTTGGTGTTGTTTCTGTAAGAATAATTCTGAAGTCCTAGATCATTTATTCCTGTCTTGTCCAGTCACCTCTGACCTTTGGACCTCCACTCTTAACCACTTTCACTTGTCATTTACCTGGAGGGGATAGACTACCAAAGATGCTTGGGCAAATTGGTGGACCTCTACGACATCACCCAAGATTAGGAACCTTCCCCTTCTCATCTGTTGGGAAATCTGGATAGCCAGAAATTGCTCCATCTTCTGTGACTCTGCCCCTCGTTGGACCTCCATCTCAGCCATAATTATAGTGGATTACAACTCCCTACTTGAGGACTCAGCTGCCACACCTCCAAGGAATATCCTTCTTGAATCCATTGACCACTCAAAGCCCTGGGCATATTTTGATGGCTCTGCACAAGACACAGGATGTGGAGGCAGGGAAATACTCCACATTTCAGAAAACCATCATTATCAGATCCAGATGGAACTTGGGAATGGCACCAACAACTTTGTTGGAATCTCCACGGCACATTACCTCATCAAATTTGCTATTGAAAAAGAATGTCAAAACCTGCAAATTTTCGAGGATTCAAATATTGTTTGTGACTGGATAAACAATAACACAACCTGTCATACATACACATTGAGTCATATATTGGATGAAATTCACAGATGCATCCCTCTATTTGACAGTTTTGGTTGTCATCACATCTACAGGGAACGAAACACGATCGCTGACCAACTTTCCAAAATGGCAGCGATCAGGCCACGCAACATTTGGTTGATTCAAGAGCAGCGGGGAGATGAACATTACTAGTATTACCACTGGCCATACATGGACTATGCAGCACAGGCTCAATAAGAGCCTAACTTATGATAATCAAGTCTCATTTTATTTTTGTCTATTTTGAACTATGTATATACATAATCAGTACTTGTTCTTAGGAAGACTCTCTGCGCAGAGTTTATTTAAAATTTTAATGATAATTCTATAGTAAATTTAAAATACTATCTCCCTGCGTGGAGTACTTATTTTGGGATCTCAAATTTTGAACTAGCACATAGCCACATCTTATGCATATGCACTTTGCATCTACAGCATGTAATTTTCCTATTAATGAAAATTACGATTTTTTCAAGGGGAAAAAATATGTATTGAATAGCCCAATGCTTTCTGTTCCAATGGGTGGTGTTGATGTTGTACTGGGAGTCCAATGGTTACAATATTTGGGTATGATAGCTTTTAATGTTCAAGAACTTTTCTTGATTTTTTTTGGGAAGGAAATGAAGTTGAATTAGGGGGTATTGCAGGGAAACCGAGAAATATAATCAACTATAATGGCATGACCAAGCTTCTAAAGAAAGAACAGCAGGGCATAATTGCACAATTATTTTCAATATAGGTTCAAACAGCGAAATCATTTATTTCTCCATATCTCCAAAAAGTCTTAGACAATCATTCCAAGGTATTTGAGACTCTCAAAGGCCTCCCACCTATTCATGATCATGATCATGCTATTCATTTGATTGCAGGAAGTGTCCCTCCAAACATCAAGCCTTATAGATATCCTTATGCCCAAAAGAGTGAAATTGAATGTATGGTTGCAAAAATGCTAGAGCTTGGTATAAGTCAACCTAGTCAAAGTTCTTGCTCTTCTCTAGTAGTATTGGTGCACAAGAAGGATGGATCATGTTGCATTTTTCTAGATTATAGGGAGCTCAACAAGCTCACTATTAAAGATAAATTTCCCATTTCTGTCATTGATGAATTATTGGACGAATTACACAGAGAAATTTACTTCACCAAGTCGGATCTTCGTTCAGGATATCATCAAATAAGAATGAAGACCGAAAACATTATGAAACCATCATTTAGAACTCATGAGGGTCATTATGAATTTTTGGTCATGACTTCTGGCCTTACTAATGCACCTTCTACATTTCAAGGTTTGATGAATTCCATCTTCAAACCCTTCCTTAGAAAATTTGTGTTAGTATTTTTTGATGATATACTAATCTACAACAAGTCTTGGAAGGATCATGTTCAACATGTTGACAGGGTGCTCAAACTATCGGAGGAGAAACAATTATATGCAAAAACCTCTAAATGTTTCTTTGGAGTACAAGAGGTGGAATATTTGGGTCATATTGTATCTCATGAGGGTGTTAAAGTAGACCCTAACAAAATTAAATCCATTAAGGAATGGAAAATCCCCACATCCATAAAGCAGTTGTAAGGATTTCTCAGGTTGACAAGGTATTATCGCAAATTTGTTAAGAATTATGGGAGAATAGTTTCACCTCTAACAACATTACTGAATAAAGATGATTTTCTTGGACTCGATAAGAAACAAAGTCCTTTGAACATCTTAAAGAGGAAATGTGCCAAGCACCGGTCTTAGTTACGCCAGACTTCATAAAAACATTTATTGCGGAATGTGATGCCTCAGGAAATGGAATTGGTGTTGTTTTAATGCAAGAAGGAAGAATCATTTCTTTTGAAAGTTGTCCAATCAAAGGAAAGTATTTACACAAAGCTAAATATGAGAAAAAAATGTTGGCAATACTACATGCACCTAAGAAATGGCGACCTTACCTAATTGGAAGACACTTCAAGGTAAAAATGGATCATGATAGTCTTAAATACTTTTTAGAATAAAGATTATCTTCTAAATAGCAGCAAAAATGGTTCACAAAGATGTTGGGTTATGACTTTGAAATCATCTATAAAAAAGGGAAGCAAAATGTTGTTGCAAATGCACTCTCAAGAAAGGATGAGGATGTGTAAACATTGCTTTGTTTCATTTCTATTATCCAACCAAATTGGACAACCGAAGCAAGGGATGAATTGAAGAATGACGAAGAAGTGTGTGCACTCATTCAAAAGTTGTAGCAAGATCCCACTACATCTGATACATTTAGTTGGAAAAATGATTCATTATGGTACAAAGATTGTTTATACCTTTGTAAGAATTCCCACCTCAAACAAAAGATTCTTCTGGAATTGCACACCTCTCCCTTAGGAGGGCACTCAGGATTTTTAAAAACTTACCACATGTTTAAGAAGGAATTTTTTTGGTATGGCATTAAATATGATATTCAAAAGTTTGTGGCAAAATGTTTGGTTTGCCAACAAAATAAATTTGAGACAATTAATACTTTGGGTCTATTACAACTTTTATCTATTCCAATTCAATGTTGGGAGGAGGTTTCAAAGGATTTTATCACAGGTTTACCCAAGTCCAAAGGAAAGAGCGTCATCATGGTGTTAGTTGATAAACTTACCAAGTATGCACAATTTTGTGCATTATCTCATTCATTTAAAGCCATTACAATTGCTACTACATTTATGGAAACATTTAAAAAGCTACATGGAAACCCAAAGATTATTGTAAGCGATAGAGATCCCATTTTCACTGGAAATTTTTGGACGAAATTATTTTCTTGTATGAGTGCTCAATTAGCTCATAGCTCATCTTATCATCCTCGATATGATGGGAAAACTCAGATAGTGAACAAATGTTTTGAAGGATATCTTCATTGCTTTGTATCTGATAAACAGACACAGTGGGTCAAGTGGTTACTTCTGGCGGAATGGTGGTATAACACTTCCTTCCATACTGCAACAAAAATGACCCCATTTATGGCACTTTATGGATATTGTCCACCATCCATCACATCATATTTAAGAGAAAAATCTAAGGTTCAAGCAGTGGAAGATCACATCAAGAATCAACAACAAGTTCTCCAACTCTTAAAGGATAACCTCACTTTGGAGGAGAATAGAATGAAACAATAAGCAGATCAACATAGCTACGAAAGACATTTTGATGTAGGCAACTAAGTATTTTTACGGCTACAACCATACAAACAAAATTCGCTCAAGCAAGCTAATAAGGATAATAAATTGTCACCAAAGTATTATGGTTCTTACAAGGTGTTGCAAAAGATTGGTACTATGGCATACAAATTGGAGATTCCTGCATCTTCCCAAGTGCACCCAGTTTTCCATGTTTCATGCTTAAAGAAGGTTATAGGTGATAAGCTCCTAATTCAAACAATATTGTCATAACTTGACAAGGAAGGAAAAATCATATTGAAACATGGAGCAATCACGGAAACAAGAACTTGACAGCTACGAAATCAATCAATTTCAAAGTATCTCATCAAGTGGAAGAACTTACCTGCTAAAGGTTCCACACTAGAGGATGAGAATTTTATGCAGAAGCATCCAAAACTACTCAACCGTTGAGGACAACACTTTTTTGAAGGAGAGGGGCATGTTAGGTCCCTATAATACTAGTGTATTCCCTCATTGTTATTGTTAGTGTATCCCCTTATTTTTATTGTTGTGCCCATGTAATACCCATATTATTATTATTGTGCCCCATAGAAGCCCAATATTTTTATTGTTGTGCCCTTACATTATTATTGTTATGTCGGCTTTGATTATATTGTGACCCCTTAGACTCCTACATATAGAAAGGAGGTTTTTTCATTTGAAACATCCAAGAATTGTTCATTTGTGTAATGTAGAGGAGGTTTCCCCCTCGAAGAGGCTAATTTTGAAGTCGATCTATTTCTTCTTCTATTTTGTGAGTTGGTTGCATAAAACAATGGCGGAGCACATTGAGGACTTCCAAATTTAAATATCAGGGTAACTAATATTCTAGAGGAGCATAATATTGATGTCTTAATAGGGAATTTAAGGGATAACATACAACATGAGGTTCACCTTTGAGAACTTGATTCATTGGAGATGGCATTCAAGGTGGCAAAAAAAGTTGAAAGCAAAATTATGGCAACAAGGAAGTCTACCACTCACAACTATACATATGGAAGTGTTGTTGCTCCTAGCCTTCCACAATCTACAAGGTTGACACCACAACAATTAGAAGAAAATAGAGCAAAAGGTCTTTGTTACATTTGTAATAGCAAATACACTAAAGGTCATAAGTGTGTTGTGAAGAAATTATTTTACATAGATTGTGAAGATGAGGAAGAAAAGGAACAAGAAACAAGAAACATCAAAATAGGAGGATATACAGCAGGAACCAACCCGAGAGAAAGAAGAAATGAATATGAGCATATCTTGTAATGCATTGGCAGGAATTACAACTCCTCAAACTCTCAAGATAGAAGGATATATCAAGAAGAAAAATGTAATAGTGTTGATTGATTCATGTAGTAACCATAATTCTATTCATTGTAAGATAGTCAAGGAATTGAATTACTTCCTATATCCAACCCTAGTGTCAAGTAATGGTTGCAAATAAAGGAACTATAAATTGCTCTGGAAAGTGTCATAATATCAAGCTAACCATGGGGGAATATGTATTGAATAGTACAATGTTTTCCATTCCAATGGGTGGTGTTGATGTTGTACTAGGAGTAAAATGGTTACAATCTTTGGGGACGATAGATTTTAATTTTCAAGAACTTTTCTTGATTTTTTTTGGGAAGGAAAGGAAGTTGAATTAAGGGGTATCACAGGGAAACCACGAAACATAATCATCTCTAATGGCATGACAAATTTTTTGAAGAAATAACAATGGGGCATAATTGCAAAATTATGCTCATTAGATGTTCAAACATCGAAATCATCTATTTCTCCAAATCTCCAATGAGTCTTGGATAATCATTCCAAGGCATTTGAGATTCCCAAATGCCTCCCACCTATTCATGATCATGGCCATGTTATTCATTTGATTACAAGAAGTGTCCCTCCAAACATCAGGCCTTATAGATATCCTTATGCCCAAAAGAGTGAAATTGAATGTATGGTTGTAGAAATGCTAGAGGCCGATATGATTCAATCTAGTCAAAGTTCTCTCTAATCTCCAGTAGTATTAGTGCACAAGAAGGATGGATCATGACATATGTGTCCAGATTACAGGGAGCTAAACAAGCTCAATATTAAAGATAAGTTTCCATTCCTGTCATAGATTAATTACATGGAGCAATTTACTTCAGCAAGTTGGATCTTCATTCAAAATATCATCAAATTAGAATGAAGACTGAAGACATTCTGAAAACATCATGCATAACTCATGAGGGTCATTATGAATTTTTGGTCATGCCTTTTGGCCTTATTAAGGCACCTTTAACATTTCAAGGTTTGATGAATTCCATTTTCAAACCCTACCTTAGAAAATTTGTGTTAGTATTTTTTTATGATATATTAATCTACAACAAGTCTTGGAAGGATCATGTTCAACATGTTGACAAGGTGCTCAAACTATTGGAGGAGAAATATTTATATGCAAAAACATCCAAATGTTTCTTTGGAGTACAGGGGGTGGAATATTTTGGTCATATTGTGTCTCGTGAGGGTGTTAAGGTAGGCACTAACAAAATTAGAGTCATTAAGGAATGGAAAATCCCCACAACCATAAAGCATCTTCGAGGATTTCTTGGATTGACAGGGTACTATCGCAAGTTTGTTAAGAATTATCGGAGAATAGCAGTACCTCTAACATCATTACTGAAGAAAGATGCATTTTCTTAGACTCCTGAAGCAATTAAGGACTTTGAACATCTTAAAGAGGTAATGTGCCAAGCACCGATCTTAGCTACGCCAGACTTCACAAAAACCTTTACTATGGAATGTGATGCCTCAAGAAATGGAATTGGTGTTGTTTTAATGCAAGAAGGAAGACCCGTTACTTTTGAAAGTTGTCTAATCAAAGGAAAGTATTTACACAACCCTATTTATGATAAGGAAATGTTGGCAATACTACATGCACTAAAGCAATGGAAACCTTACCTAATGTGAAGACACTTCAAGGTAAAAACATATGATGATAGTCCTAAATACTTTTTAGAACAAAGATTATATTCATAAGAGCAACAAAAATGGGTCATAACGATGTTGGGTTATGAATTTGAAATCATCTACAAATTGGGAAGCAAAATTTTGTTGCAGATGCACTCTCAAGAAAGGATGAGGATGTGGAGGCATTGCTTTGTGCCATTTCTATTATCCAACCTGATTGGATAACCGAAGAAAGGGATGAATGGAAGAATTATGAAGAGGTGTGGACACTCACTCAAAAGTTGCAACAAGATCCCAGTACATCTGATACATTTAGCTAGAAAAATGATTCATTATGGTACAAAGATCACTTATGTCTTTGTAAGAATTCCCAACTCAAACAAAAGATTATTTTGGAATTGCACACCTCCCCCTTAGGAGGGAACTCAAGATTTTTAAAACTTACCATAACATCAAGAAGGATTTTTTTTTGGGATGGACTTAAATCTAATATTTAGAAGTTTGTGGGAGAATATTTGGTTTGCGAACAAAATAAAGTTGAGACAATTAAGACCCCGAGTTTGTTACAAACTTTAGCCATTCCAATTTAGCATTGGGAGGAGGTCTTAATTTATTTTATCACAAGTTTGCCCAATTCTGAAGGAAAGAGTGTCATCATGTTGGTAATTGATAGACTTACAAAGTATGCACACTTTGTGCATTATCTCATCCTTTTAAAGCCAATACAGTTGCTACTACATTTATGGAAACAATTCAAAAGCTACGTGGAAACCCAAAGATTATTATAAGTGACAGAGATCCCATTTTCACTGGAAATTTTTGGACAAAATTATTTTCTTGTCTTGGTACTCAATTAGCTCATAGCTCATCTTATCATCCTCAATCTGGCAGGCCAACTGAGATAGTGTACAAATGTTTGGAAGGATATCTTCGTTGCTTTGTACATGATAAACAAACACAATGGGTCAATTGGTTATCTTTAACTGAATGGTGGTATAACACTTCATTTCGTACTGCAGCAAAAATGACCCCATTTATGGCACATTATGGATATCATACACCATACATCATGTCATCTTTAAGAGAAAAAGATAAGGTTCAAGCAGTGGAAGATCACATCGAGCATCAACAACACGTTCTCCAACTCTTAAAGGATAACCTCACTCTGGAACATAATCGAATGAAACAACAAGCAGATCAACATCGCAGTGAAAGATGTTTTGATGTAGGTGACTGGGTATTTTTACTGTTACAACCATACAAACAAATGTCCCTCAAGCAAGCCAAGAAGGATAATACATTAGCACCCAAGTGTTGTGTTCCTTACAAGGTGTTGCAAAACATTGGTACTATGGCATACAAATTGGAGTTTCCTGCATCTTCCCAAGTACACCCAATTTTCCATGTTTCATGCTTAAAGAAGGTTGTTGATGACAATCTCCCACTGCAAACATTGTTACCAAAACTTGACGAAGAAGGAAAATCATATTTAAGCCTGAAGTAGTCATGGGAACAAGAATCAGACGGCTATGTAATTGATTAATTTCATAGTATCTCATTAAGTGGAAGAACTTACTCGTTGAAGATTCCACATGGGAGGATGAGAATTTTCAGAACTACTCAAGCATTGAGGACAAAACTTTTTTGAAGGAGAGGGGCATGTTAGGTCCCCATAATGTCATGTATCTCCTATATTGTTATTGTTGTGCCCCATAAAAGCCCACTATTGTTATTGTTGTGCCCTTACATTATTATTGTTATGTAGGCTCTGATTATATTGTGACCCCTTAGACTCCTATATATACCAAGGAGGTCTCATCATTTGTATCATCCAATAATTATTCATTTATGTAATGTAAAGGAGGTTTCCCCCTTGAAGAGGATAATTTTTAAGTCATTGATCTATCTTTTCTTCTGTTTTGTGACTTGGTTGCATAACAACATGGCAACATAAGTTGAATCCACGTGTACTATCAGAACTATCCAGATAAATCGACATCAATGTAATGTAATTCAAATATGATATGATAATCGATATATAGTTAATTTAATACCACATACATAGGTAAAGTTAGAAGTAGCACCATTTAAATGGTGAGGCAACCTCTTGTAATTACAAGAGTTGTAACCATATGTGTGGTGACGGATCAAGGAGTTTAACATAATAGATGGAATCCCTTATGCATAGAAAATGAGTCGGGTAAATACATATGTATATATCTTTGTAGAGTTAATATCATATGTGTAGCACAAACTTTTAATGGTGTAAAGTTTTCATAAAACACCAAGTACAATATAATGGTGAAATCACATTATGGTAAACATTATCATATACTCAATCGAATGTATTCCTTTTTATGTATCAATAAAGTTGGAATGAGAAAATATGTCATAAAATATTAAATGTTGCATGTTTATATTAAATATATGTGATTAAGTAAGGAATGGGAAAAAAATGAATATAGCATTGACCAAGTAAAAAAAAATGATGGTCAATTAGAATACTAAGGGATTGAAGTTGATATTACGTACTCACTTTGAATTAACTGGTATTTTACCATTAGGAAACTAAAATCCCTAAGAGTGGAAAGAATCATTACCAAATGAATGAAGAAGTGGTTCGTTAATACTATGGCCAATATTATTATTATTTAAAACAAAACAAAACAAAACAAAAATTGCATAGTATTGAGGGTCTTTACAAGTGGTATCAGAACTATAGTTACATTATTGGGCCTCTTTTGGGTCCTGAAACTAAAATAGTTATACATGTCATGAACGGATTCCATAAAATAACTAAAGAAATGAAGTATGGCTGAAGAATTTAATGGGAAAACTTTTGTAGAATCACTAAAGGGTGATGCAAAACATGACACTGAATTAGGAATGGTTGCTGGTGGAACCAGCAATGCATAAAAACAAGACCCTAAATTATTGCAAGTGATAAAGAGTTTAAAAGCAAATATAGACGATATAAAGGCAAATCAGGAAAGGTTTGTCAAAGCCAAAGAGGAACAGACAGAGATTAATGGGTACCTATTAAGGAAACTAAAAAATGAAAAAGTTAATAAAAAGACTCATAGAAAAAGTTCCAAAAGTAAATCCACAAGCACCACAAGCAGAACCAATTCAATAACTTATAATGAAATCCAAACAAATGAGTCTAGTGATAAAGAGGAACACAAATCAAGTAACGTTACCTCTTTTCCTAAAAAAAAAATATCTTCATCTCAGTTACAAGTAGAGTTTTAAGAATGTCAGACCTCTTAATTTTGATGGTGAATCTGAATAAGGAGCATAATCATGGCTCCTCGATATGTCTAAATATTTCGAGGTATACAATTATCTAAGTAATAGGGAGGCAAGATTGGCAACTTACCAGTTGATTGGTAAGGCATCGTTATGGTGGGAAGAAAATAAAGTTGTCAAAAGACTAAGAAGCAAGAATTTAACTTGGAAATTATTCAAGAAAGAATTTAAGAAGAAATATTTGACTGAGAGGTACTTTGATGAAAGGTTAGGGAATTTCATGAACTGAAATTGGGACAATATACCATAGATTATTTTGTTAATAAATTCATGAGTCTGTTAATATATCTTCCCTACTTGAAAGGAAGAAGGTATAAATCAAAGATTTATCAATTGTCTACCTTTTTCATATAGATAAAGAATTGAGTTTGACCAACCCAAAAACCATGGACGAAACCATTAGAAAAGCCAAATTATATTTCAATCAAAGCAAGCAAAAAGGGGAAAACTCTAAAGGATGAGTGTCAAAGAAACCTAGCATATTTAATAGCAAGAGAAAGGGGTTTAAAAAGCCTACTTTTGCTAAAAGTGTGCAAGAAAGAAATTACAATAAAAATCTTAATCAACAAAAGAGTTTTGGGCAAAAAGGAGGACCTAGTGCGAGGAACATAAACTTCAACGAATAAGTAAAGCCACCAATTAAATGTTGGGGTTGCGGTGAAAATCACTTATGGAGATACTGCCCATAAAATCCATTAAAAAATAAGGCAACAGTAAATGATGTTCAGGAAGCATCAACTATGAATCATGTTGCTTGTAACATA